>CM061536.1:119814459-119898108 GCA_030545055.2 Neoaliturus tenellus
CTCCAACTCATGCCATTGTGCTGTTGTCTGTGTAGGATGTATTGCTGTGTAGTGGGTGTTCTAGCGCTATTGACCTCTGTATTACAGTGCTGGCCAACCCCGGACAGACCATTCTGGTGCCATGTCCCACCTGTAACTGTACCCTCCAACTCATGCCATTGTGCTGTTGTCTGTGTAGGATGTATTGCTGTGTAGTGGGTGTTCTAGCGCTATTGACCTCTGTATTACAGTGCTGGCCAACCCCGGACAGACCAATCTGGTGCCATGTCCCACCTGTAACTGTACCCTCCAACTCATGCCATTGTGCTGTTGTCTGTGTAGGATGTATTGCTGTGTAGTGGGTGTTCTAGCGCTATTGACCTCTGTATTACAGTGCTGGCCAACCCCGGACAGACCAATCTGTTGCCATGTCCCACCTGTAACTGTACCCTCCAACTCATGCCATTGTGCTGTTGTCTGTGTAGGATGTATTGCTGTGTAGTGGGTGTTCTAGCGCTATTGACCTCTGTATTACAGTGCTGGCTAATCCCGGACAGACCATTCTGGTGAAATGTCCCACCTGTAACTGTACCCTCCAACTCATACCATTGTGCTGTTGTCTGTGTAGGATGTATTGCTGTGTAGTGGGTGTTCTAGCGCTATTGACCTCTGTATTACAGTGCTGGCCAACCCCGGACAGACCAATCTAGTGCCATGTCCACGCCTGTAACTGTACACTCCAACTCATACCATTGTGCTGTTGTCTGTGTAGGATGTATTGCTGTGTAGTGGGTGTTCTAGCGCTATTGACCTCTGTATTACAGTGCTGGCCAACCCCGGACAGACCATTCTGGTGCCATGTACTGAACCCTCTAACTCATACCATTGTGCTGTTGTCTGTGTAGGATGTATTGCTGTGTAGTGGGTGTTCTAGCGCTATTGACCTCTGTATTACAGTGCTGGCCAACCCCGGACAGACCAATCTGGTGCCATGTCCACACCTGTAACTGAAACCTCCAACTCATGCCATTGTGCTGTTGTCTGTGTAGGATGTATTGCTGTGTAGTGGGTATTCTAGCGCTATTGACCTCTGTATTACAGTGCTGGCCAACCCCGGACAGACCAATCTGGTGCCATGTCCACACCTGTAACTGAACCCTCCAACTCATGCCATTGTGCTGTTGTCTGTGTAGGATGTATTGCTGTGTAGTGGGTGTTCTAGCGCTATTGACCTCTGTATTACAGTGCTGGCCAACCCCGGACAGACCAATCTAGTGCCATGTCCCACCTGTAACTGTACACTCCAACTCATGCCATTGTGCTGTTGTCTGTGTAGGATGTATTGCTGTGTAGTGGGTGTTCTAGCACTATTGACCTCTGTATTACAGTGCTGGCCAACCCCGGACAGACCATTCTGGTGCCATGTACTGAACCCTCTAACTCATACCATTGTGCTGTTGTCTGTGTAGGATGTATTGCTGTGTAGTGGGTGTTCTAGCGCTATTGACCTCTGTATTACAGTGCTGGCCAACCCCGGACAGACCATTCTGGTGCCATGTCCCACCTGTAACTGTACCCTCCAACTCATGCCATTGTGCTGTTGTCTGTGTAGGATGTATTGCTGTGTAGTGGGTATTCTAGCGCTATTGACCTCTGTATTACAGTGCTGGCCAACCCCGGACAGACCAATCTGGTGCCATGTCCACACCTGTAACTGAACCCTCCAACTCATGCCATTGTGCTGTTGTCTGTGTAGGATGTATTGCTGTGTAGTGGGTGTTCTAGCGCTATTGACCTCTGTATTACAGTGCTGGCTAAGCCCGGACAGACCATTCTGGTGCAATGTACTGAAACCTCCAACTCATACCATTGTGCTGTTGTCTGTGTAGGATGTATTGCTGTGTAGTGGGTGTTCTAGCGCTATTGACCTCTGTATTACAGTGCTGGCCAACCCCGGACAGACCATTCTGGTGCCATGTACTGAAACCTCCAACTCATGCCATTGTGCTGTTTTCTGTGTAGGATGTATTGCTGTGTAGTGGGTGTTCTAGCGCTATTGACCTCTGTATTACTGTGCTGGCCAACCCCGGACAGACCAATCTGGTGCCATGTCCCACCTGTAACTGTACCCTTCAACTCATGCCATTGTGCTGTTGTCTGTGTAGGATGTATTGCTGTGTAGTGGGTGTTCTAGCGCTATTGACCTCTGTATTACAGTGCTGGCCAACCCCGGACAGACCAATCTGGTGCCATGTCCACACCTGTAACTGTACGCTCCAACTCATACCATTGTGCTGTTGTCTGTGTAGGATGTATTGCTGTGTAGTGGGTGTTCTAGCGCTATTGACCTCTGTATTACAGTGCTGGCCAACCCCGGACAGACCAATCTAGTGCCATGTCCACACCTGTAACTGTACACTCCAACTCATGCCATTGTGCTGTTGTCTGTGTAGGATGTATTGCTGTGTAGTGGGTGTTCTAGCGCTATTGACCTCTGTATTACAGTGCTGGCCAACCCCGGACAGACCAATCTGGTGCCATGTCCCACCTGTAACTGTACCCTCCAACTCATACCATTGTGCTGTTGTCTGTGTAGGATGTATTGCTGTGTAGTGGGTGTTCTAGCGCACTTGACCTCTGTATTACAGTGCTGGCCATCCACGGACAGACCAATCTAGTGCCATGTCCACACCTGTAACTGTACCCTCCAACTCATGTCATTGTGCTGTTGTCTGTGTAGGATGTATTGCTGTATAGTGGGTGTTCTAGCGTTATTGACCTCTGTATTACAGTGCTGGCCAACCCTGGACAGACCATTCTGGTGCCATGTACTGAACCCTTAAACTCATGCCATTGTGCTGTTGTCTGTGTAGGATGTATTGCTGTGTAGTGGGTGTTCTAGCGCTATTGACCTCTGTATTACAGTGCTGGCCAACCCCGGACAGACCAATCTAGTCCCATTTCCACACCTGTAACTGTACCCTCCAACTCATGCCATTGTGCTGTTGTCTGTGTAGGATGTATTGCTGTGTAGTGGGTGTTCTAGCGCTATTGACCTCTGTATTACAGTGCTGGCCAACCCCGGACAGACCATTCTGGTGCCATGTACTGAACCCTCCAACTCATGCCATTGTGCTGTTTTCTGTGTAGGATGTATTGCTGTGTAGTGGGTGTTCTAGCGCTATTGACCTCTGTATTACAGTGCTGGCCAACCCCGGACAGACCAATCTGGTGCCATGTCCCACCTGTAACTGTACCCTCCAACTCATACCATTGTGCTGTTTTCTGTGTAGGATGTATTGCTGTGTAGTGGGTGTTCTAGCGCTATTGACCTCTGTATTACAGTGCTGGCCAACCCCGGACAGACCAATCTGGTGCCATGTCCACACCTGTAACTGTACCCTCCAACTCATGCCATTGTGCTGTTGTCTGTGTAGGATGTATTGCTGTGTAGTGGGTGTTCTAGCGCTATTGACCTCTGTATTACAGTGCTGGCCAACCCCGGACAGACCAATCTGGTGAAATGTCCACACCTGTAACTGTACCCTCCAACTCATGCCATTGTGCTGTTGTCTGTGTAGGATGTATTGCTGTGTAGTGGGTGTTCTAGCGCTATTGACCTCTGTATTACAGTGCTGGCCAACCCCTTACAGACCATTCTGGTGCCATGTCCCACCTGTAACTGTACCCTCCAACTCATGCCATTGTGCTGTTTTCTGTGTAGGATGTATTGCTGTGTAGTGGGTGTTCTAGCGCTATTGACCTCTGTATTACAGTGCTGGCCAACCCCGGACAGACCAATCTGGTGCCATGTCCCACCTGTAACTGTACCCTCCAACTCATGCCATTGTGCTGTTGTCTGTGTAGGATGTATTGCTGTGTAGTGGGTGTTCTAGCGCTATTGACCTCTGTATTACAGTGCTGGCCAACCCCGGACAGACCAATCTGGTGCCATGTCCCACCTGTAACTGTACCCTCCAACTCATGCCATTGTGCTGTTGTCTGTGTAGGATGTATTGCTGTGTAGTGGGTGTTCTAGCGATATTGACCTCTGTATTACAGTGCTGGCCAACCCCGGACAGACCATTCTGGTGCCATGTACTGAAACCTCCAACTCAAACCATTGTGCTGTTGTCTGTGTAGGATGTATTGCTGTGTAGTGGGTGTTCTAGCGCTATTGACCTCTGTATTACAGTGCTAGCCAACCCCGGACAGACCATTCTGGTGCCATGTCCCACCTGTAACTGTACTCTCCAACTCATGCCATTGTGTTGTTGTCTGTGTAGGATGTATTGCTGTGTAGTGGGTGTTCTAGCGCTATTGACCTCTGTATTACAGTGCTGGCCAACCCCGGACAGACCAATCTGGTGCCATGTCCCACCTGTAACTGTACCCTCCAACTCATGCCATTGTGCTGTTGTCTGTGTAGGATGTATTGCTGTGTAGTGGGTGTTCTAGCGCTATTGACCTCTGTATTACAGTGCTGGCCAACCCCGGACAGACCATTCTGGTGCCATGTACTGAAACCTCCAACTCATACCATTGTGCTGTTGTCTGTGTAGGATGTATTGCTGTGTAGTGGGTGTTCTAGCGCTATTGACCTCTGTATTACAGTGCTCTCCAACCCCGGACAGACCAATCTGGTGCCATGTCCCACCTGTAACTGTACCCTCCAACTCATGCCATTGTGCTGTTGTCTGTGTAGGATGTATTGCTGTGTAGTGGGTGTTCTAGCGCAATTGACCTCTGTATTACAATGCTGGCCAACCACGGACAGACCAATCTAGTGCCATGTCCACACCTGTAACTGTACCCTCCAACTCATGCCATTGTGCTGTTGTCTGTGTAGGATGTATTGCTGTATAGTGGGTGTTCTAGCGCTATTGACCTCTGTATTACAGTGCTGGCCAACCCTGGACAGACCATTCTGGTGCCATGTACTGAACCCTTAAACTCATGCCATAGTGCTGTTGTCTGTGTAGGATGTATTGCTGTGTAGTGGGTGTTCTAGCGATATTGACCTCTGTATTACAGTGCTGGCCAACCCTGGACAGACCATTCTGGTGCCATGTACTGAACCCTCCAACTCATGCCATTGTGCTGTTGTCTGTGTAGGATGTATTGCTGTGTAGTGGGTGTTCTAGCGATATTGACCTTTGTATTACAGTGCTGGCCAACCCCGGACAGACCAATCTAGTGCCATTTCCACACCTGTAACTGTACCCTCCAACTCATGCCATTGTGCTGTTGTCTGTGTAGGATGTATTGCTGTGTAGTGGGTGTTCTAGCGCTATTGACCTCTGTATTACAGTGCTGGTCAACCCCGGACAGACCATTCTGGTGCCATGTACTGAACCCTCCAACTCATGCCATTGTGCTGTTTTCTGTGTAGGATGTATTGCTGTGTAGTGGGTGTTCTAGCGCTATTGACCTCTGTATTACAGTGCTGGCCAACCCCGGACAGACCAATCTGGTGCCATGTCCCACCTGTAACTGTACCCTCCAACTCATGCCATTGTGCTGTTTTCTGTGTAGGATGTATTGCTGTGTAGTGGGTGTTCTAGCGCTATTGACCTCTGTATTACAGTGCTGGCCAACCCCGGACAGACCATTCTGGTGCCATGTACTGAACCCTCCAACTCATGCCATTGTGCTGTTTTCTGTGTAGGATGTATTGCTGTGTAGTGGGTGTTCTAGCGCTATTGACCTCTGTATTACAGTGCTGGCCAACCCCGGACAGACCATTCTGGTGCCATGTACTGAACCCTCCAACTCATGCCATTGTGCTGTTGTCTGTGTAGGATGTATTGCTGTGTAGTGGGTGTTCTATCGCTATTGACCTCTGTATTACAGTGCTGGCCAACCCCGGACAGACCAATCTGGTGCCATGTCCACACCTGTAACTGTACCCTCCAACTCATACCATTGTGCTGTTGTCTGTGTAGGATGTATTGCTGTGTAGTGGGTGTTCTAGCGCTATTGACCTCTGTATTACAGTGCTGGCCAACCCCGGACAGACCATTATGGTGCCATGTACTGAACCCTCCAACTCATGCCATTGTGCTGTTTTCTGTGTAGGATGTATTGCTGTGTAGTGGGTGTTCTAGCGCTATTGACCTCTGTATTACAGTGCTGGCCAACCCCGGACAGACCAATCTGGTGCCATGTCCACACCTGTAACTGTACCCTCCAACTCATGCCATTGTGCTGTTGTCTGTGTAGGATGTATTGCTGTGTAGTGGGTGTTCTAGCGCTATTGACCTCTGTATTACAGTGCTGGCCAAAACCGGACAGACCAATCTGGTGCCATGTCCACACCTGTAACTGTACCCTCCAACTCATGCCATTGTGCTGTTGTCTGTGTAGGATGTATTGCTGTGTAGTGGGTGTTCTAGCGCTATTGACCTCTGTATTACAGTGCTGGCCAACCCCGGACAGACCAATCTGGTGAAATGTCCACACCTGTAACTGTACCCTCCAACTCATGCCATTGTGCTGTTGTCTGTGTAGGATGTATTGCTGTGTAGTGGGTGTTCTAGCGCTATTGACCTCTGTATTACAGTGCTGGCCAACCCCTTACAGACCATTCTGGTGCCATGTCCCACCTGTAACTGTACCCTCCAACTCATGCCATTGTGCTGTTTTCTGTGTAGGATGTATTGCTGTGTAGTGGGTGTTCTAGCGCTATTGACCTCTGTATTACAGTGCTGGCCAACCCCGGACAGACCAATCTGGTGCCATGTCCCACCTGTAACTGTACCCTCCAACTCATGCCATTGTGCTGTTTTCTTTGTAGGATGTATTGCTGTGTAGTGGGTGTTCTAGCGCTATTGACCTCTGTATTACAGTGCTGGCCAACCCCGGACAGACCAATCTGGTGCCATGTCCCACCTGTAACTGTACCCTCCAACTCATGCCATTGTGCTGTTGTCTGTGTAGGATGTATTGCTGTGTAGTGGGTGTTCTAGCGATATTGACCTCTGTATTACAGTGCTGGCCAACCCCGGACAGACCATTCTGGTGCCATGTACTGAAACCTCCAACTCAAACCATTGTGCTGTTGTCTGTGTAGGATGTATTGCTGTGTAGTGGGTGTTCTAGCGCTATTGACCTCTGTATTACAGTGCTAGCCAACCCCGGACAGACCATTCTGGTGCCATGTCCCACCTGTAACTGTACACTCCAACTCATGCCATTGTGTTGTTGTCTGTGTAGGATGTATTGCTGTGTAGTGGGTGTTCTAGCGCTATTGACCTCTGTATTACAGTGCTGGCCAACCCCGGACAGACCAATCTGGTGCCATGTCCCACCTGTAACTGTACCCTCCAACTCATGCCATTGTGCTGTTGTCTGTGTAGGATGTATTGCTGTGTAGTGGGTGTTCTAGCGCAATTGACCTCTGTATTACAGTGCTGGCCAACCACGGACAGACCAATCTAGTGCCATATCCACACCTGTAACTGTACCCTCCAACTCATGCCATTGTGCTGTTGTCTGTGTAGGATGTATTGCTGTATAGTGGGTGTTCTAGCGCTATTGACCTCTGTATTACAGTGCTGGCCAACCCTGGACAGACCATTCTGGTGCCATGTACTGAACCCTTAAACTCATGCCATAGTGCTGTTGTCTGTGTAGGATGTATTGCTGTGTAGTGGGTGTTCTAGCGATATTGACCTCTGTATTACAGTGCTGGCCAACCCTGGACAGACCATTCTGGTGCCATGTACTGAACCCTCCAACTCATGCCATTGTGCTGTTGTCTGTGTAGGATGTATTGCTGTGTAGTGGGTGTTCTAGCGATATTGACCTTTGTATTACAGTGCTGGCCAACCCCGGACAGACCAATCTAGTGCCATTTCCACACCTGTAACTGTACCCTCCAACTCATGCCATTGTGCTGTTGTCTGTGTAGGATGTATTGCTGTGTAGTGGGTGTTCTAGCGCTATTGACCTCTGTATTACAGTGCTGGTCAACCCCGGACAGACCATTCTGGTGCCATGTACTGAACCCTCCAACTCATGCCATTGTGCTGTTTTCTGTGTAGGATGTATTGCTGTGTAGTGGGTGTTCTAGCGCTATTGACCTCTGTATTACAGTGCTGGCCAAAACCGGACAGACCAATCTGGTGCCATGTCCACACCTGTAACTGTACCCTCCAACTCATGCCATTGTGCTGTTGTCTGTGTAGGATGTATTGCTGTGTAGTGGGTGTTCTAGCGCTATTGACCTCTGTATTACAGTGCTGGCCAACCCCGGACAGACCAATCTGGTGAAATGTCCACACCTGTAACTGTACCCTCCAACTCATGCCATTGTACTGTTGTCTGTGTAGGATGTATTGCTGTGTAGTGGGTGTTCTAGCGCTATTGACCTCTGTATTACAGTGCTGGCCAACCCCTTACAGACCATTCTGGTGCCATGTCCCACCTGTAACTGTACCCTCCAACTCATGCCATTGTGCTGTTTTCTGTGTAGGATGTATTGCTGTGTAGTGGGTGTTCTAGCGCTATTGACCTCTGTATTACAGTGCTGGCCAACCCCGGACAGACCAATCTGGTGCCATGTCCCACCTGTAACTGTACCCTCCAACTCATGCCATTGTGCTGTTTTCTTTGTGGGATGTATTGCTGTGTAGTGGGTGTTCTAGCGCTATTGACCTCTGTATTACAGTGCTGGCCAACCCCGGACAGACCAATCTGGTGCCATGTCCCACCTGTAACTGTACCCTCCAACTCATGCCATTGTGCTGTTGTCTGTGTAGGATGTATTGCTGTGTAGTGGGTGTTCTAGCGATATTGACCTCTGTATTGCAGTGCTGGCCAACCCCGGACAGACCATTCTGGTGCCATGTACTGAAACCTCCAACTCAAACCATTGTGCTGTTGTCTGTGTAGGATGTATTGCTGTGTAGTGGGTGTTCTAGCGCTATTGACCTCTGTATTACTGTGCTAGCCAACCCCGGACAGACCATTCTGGTGCCATGTCCCACCTGTAACTGTACACTCCAACTCATGCCATTGTGTTGTTGTCTGTGTAGGATGTATTGCTGTGTAGTGGGTGTTCTAGCGCTATTGACCTCTGTATTACAGTGCTGGCCAACCCCGGACAGACCAATCTGATGCCATGTCCCACCTGTAACTGTACCCTCCAACTCATGCCATTGTGCTGTTGTCTGTGTAGGATGTATTGCTGTGTAGTGGGTGTTCTAGCGCTATTGACCTCTGTATTACAGTGCTGGCCAACCCCGGACAGACCATTCTGGTGCCATGTACTGAAACCTCCAACTCATACCATTGTGCTGTTGTCTGTGTAGGATGTATTGCTGTGTAGTGGGTGTTCTAGCGCTATTGACCTCTGTATTACAGTGCTGGCCAACCCCGGACAGACCAATCTGGTGCCATGTCCCACCTGTAACTGTACCCTCCAACTCATGCCATTGTGCTGTTGTCTGTGTAGGATGTATTGCTGTGTAGTGGGTGTTCTAGCGCAATTGACCTCTGTATTACAGTGCTGGCCAACCACGGACAGACCAATCTAGTGCCATGTCCACACCTGTAACTGTACCCTCCAAATCATGCCATTGTGCTGTTGTCTGTGTAGGATGTATTGCTGTATAGTGGGTGTTCTAGCGCTATTGACCTCTGTATTACAGTGCTGGCCAACCCTGGACAGACCATTCTGGTGCCATGTACTGAACCCTTAAACTCATGCCATAGTGCTGTTGTCTGTGTAGGATGTATTGCTGTGTAGTGGGTGTTCTAGCGATATTGACCTCTGTATTACAGTGCTGGCCAACCCTGGACAGACCATTCTGGTGCCATGTACTGAACCCTCCAACTCATGCCATTGTGCTGTTGTCTGTGTAGGATGTATTGCTGTGTAGTGGGTGTTCTAGCGATATTGACCTTTGTATTACAGTGCTGGCCAACCCCGGACAGACCAATCTAGTGCCATTTCCACACCTGTAACTGTACCCTCCAACTCATGCCATTGTGCTGTTGTCTGTGTAGGATGTATTGCTGTGTAGTGGGTGTTCTAGCGCTATTGACCTCTGTATTACAGTGCTGGTCAACCCCGGACAGACCATTCTGGTGCCATGTACTGAACCCTCCAACTCATGCCATTGTGCTGTTTTCTGTGTAGGATGTATTGCTGTGTAGTGGGTGTTCTAGCGCTATTGACCTCTGTATTACAGTGCAGGCCAACCCCGGACAGACCAATCTGGTGCCATGTCCCACCTGTAACTGTACCCTCCAACTCATGCCATTGTGCTGTTTTCTGTGTAGGATGTATTGCTGTGTAGTGGGTGTTCTAGCGCTATTGACCTCTGTATTACAGTGCTGGCCAACCCCGGACAGACCATTCTGGTGCCATGTACTGAACCCTCCAACTCATGCCATTGTGCTATTTTCTGTGTAGGATGTATTGCTGTGTAGTGGGTGTTCTAGCGCTATTGACCTCTGTATTACAGTGCTGGCCAACCCCGGACAGACCATTCTGGTGCCATGTACTGAACCCTCCAACTCATGCCATTGTGCTGTTGTCTGTGTAGGATGTATTGCTGTGTAGTGGGTGTTCTATCGCTATTGACCTCTGTATTACAGTGCTGGCCAACCCCGGACAGACCAATCTGGTGCCATGTCCACACCTGTAACTGTACCCTCCAACTCATACCATTGTGCTGTTGTCTGTGTAGGATGTATTGCTGTGTAGTGGGTGTTCTAGCGCTATTGACCTCTGTATTACAGTGCTGGCCAACCCCGGACAGACCATTCTGGTGCCATGTACTGAACCCTCCAACTCATGCCATTGTGCTGTTTTCTGTGTAGGATGTATTGCTGTGTAGTGGGTGTTCTAGCGCTATTGACCTCTGTATTACAGTGCTGGCCAACCCCGGACAGACCAATCTGGTGCCATGTCCACACCTGTAACTGTACCCTCCAACTCATGCCATTGTGCTGTTGTCTGTGTAGGATGTATTGCTGTGTAGTGGGTGTTCTAGCGCTATTGACCTCTGTATTACAGTGCTGGCCAAAACCGGACAGACCAATCTGGTGCCATGTCCACACCTGTAACTGTACCCTCCAACTCATGCCATTGTGCTGTTGTCTGTGTAGGATGTATTGCTGTGTAGTGGGTGTTCTAGCGCTATTGACCTCTGTATTACAGTGCTGGCCAACCCCTTACAGACCATTCTGGTGCCATGTCCCACCTGTAACTGTACCCTCCAACTCATGCCATTGTGCTGTTTTCTGTGTAGGATGTATTGCTGTGTAGTGGGTGTTCTAGCGCTATTGACCTCTGTATTACAGTGCTGGCCAACCCCGGACAGACCAATCTGGTGCCATGTCCCACCTGTAACTGTACCCTCCAACTCATGCCATTGTGCTGTTTTCTTTGTAGGATGTATTGCTGTGTAGTGGGTGTTCTAGCGCTATTGACCTCTGTATTACAGTGCTGGCCAACCCCGGACAGACCATTCTGGTGCCATGTCCCACCTGTAACTGTACACTCCAACTCATGCCATTGTGTTGTTGTCTGTGTAGGATGTATTGCTGTGTAGTGGGTGTTCTAGCGCTATTGACCTCTGTATTACAGTGCTGGCCAACCCCGGACAGACCAATCTGGTGCCATGTCCCACCTGTAACTGTACCCTCCAACTCATGCCATTGTGCTGTTGTCTGTGTAGGATGTATTGCTGTGTAGTGGGTGTTCTAGCGCTATTGACCTCTGTATTACAGTGCTGGCCAACCCCGGACAGACCATTCTGGTGCCATGTACTGAAACCTCCAACTCATACCATTGTGCTGTTGTCTGTGTAGGATGTATTGCTGTGTAGTGGGTGTTCTAGCACTATTGACCTCTATATTACAGTGCTAGCCAACCCCGGACAGACCATTCTGGTGCCATGTACTGAAACCTCCAACTCATACCATTGTGCTGTTGTCTGTGTAGGATGTATTGCTGTGTAGTGGGTGTTCTAGCGCTATTGACCTCTGTATTACAGTGCTAGCCAACCCCGGACAGACCATTCTGGTGCCATGTACTGAACCCTCCAACTCATGCCATTGTGCTGTTGTCTGTGTAGGATGTATTGCTGTGTAGTGGGTGTTCTAGCACTATTGACCTCTGTATTACAGTGCTAGCCAACCCCGGACAGACCATTCTGGTGCCATGTACTGAACCCTCCAACTCATGCCATTGTGCTGTTGTCTGTGTAGGATGTATTGCTGTGTAGTGGGTGTTCTAGCACTATTGACCTCTGTATTACAGTGCTAGCCAACCCCGGACAGACCATTCTGGTGCCATGTACTGAACCCTCCAACTCATGCCATTGTGCTGTTGTCTGTGTAGGATGTATTGCTGTGTAGTGGGTGTTCTAGCACTATTGACCTCTGTATTACAGTGCTAGCCAACCCCGGACAGACCATTCTGGTGCCATGTACTGAAACCTCCAACTCATACCATTGTGCTGTTGTCTGTGTAGGATGTATTGCTGTGTAGTGGGTGTTCTAGCACTATTGACCTCTGTATTACAGTGCTAGCCAACCCCGGACAGACCATTCTGGTGCCATGTACTGAAACCTCCAACTCATACCATTGTGCTGTTGTCTGTGTAGGATGTATTGCTGTGTAGTGGGTGTTCTAGCGCTATTGACCTCTGTATAACAGTGCTAGCCAACCCCGGACAGACCATTCTGGTGCCATGTACTGAACCCTCCAACTCATGCCATTGTGCTGTTGTCTGTGTAGGATGTATTGCTGTGTAGTGGGTGTTCTAGCACTATTGACCTCTGTATTACAGTGCTAGCCAACCCCGGACAGACCATTCTGGTGCCATGTACTGAAACCTCCAACTCATACCATTGTGCTGTTGTCTGTGTAGGATGTATTGCTGTGTAGAGGGTGTTCTAGCGCTATTGACCTCTGTATTACAGTGCTGGCCAACCCCGGACAGACCATTCTGGTGCCATGTACTGAAACCTCCAACTCATACCATTGTGCTGTTGTCTGTGTAGGATGTATTGCTGTGTAGTTGGTGTTCTAGCACTATTGACCTCTGTATTACAGTGCTAGCCAACCCCGGACAGACCATTCTGATGCCATGTCCCACCTGTAACTGTACCCTCCAACTCATGCCATTGTGCTGTTTTCTGTGTAGGATGTATTGCTGTGTAGTGGGTGTTCTAGCGCTATTGACCTCTGTGTTACAGTGCTGGCCAACCCCGGACAGACCAATCTGGTGCCATGTACTGAACCCTCCAACTCATGCCATTGTGCTGTTGTCTGTGTAGGATGTATTGCTGTGTAGTGGGTGTTCTAGCGCTATTGAACTCTGTATTACAGTGCTGGCCAACACCGGACAGACCAATCTAGTGCCATGTCCACACCTGTAACTGTACCCTCCAACTCATGCCATTGTGCTGTTGTCTGTGTAGGATGTATTGCTGTGTTGTAGGTGTTCTAGCGCTATTGACCTCTGTATTACAGTGCTGGCCAACCCCGGACAGACCAATCTGGTGCCATGTCCCACCTTGAACTATACCCTCCAACTCATACCATTGTGCTGTTGTCTGTGTAGGATGTATTGCTGTGTAGTGGGTGTTCTAGCGCTATTGACCTCTGTATTACAGTGCTGGCCAACCCCGGACAGACCAATCTAGTGCCATGTCCTCACCTGTAACTGTACACTCCAACTCATGCCATTGTGCTGTTGTCTGTGTAGGATGTATTGCTGTGTAGTGGGTGTTCTAGCGCTATTGACCTCTGTATTACAGTGCTGGCCAACCCCGGACAGACCAATCTGGTGCCATGTCCCACCTGTAACTGTACACTCCAACTCATGCCATTGTGCTGTTTTCTGTGTATAATGTATTGCTGTGTAGTGGGTGTTCTAGCGCTATTGACCTCTGTATTACAGTGCTGGCACACCCCGGACAGACCAATCTGGTGCCATGTCCCACCTGTAACTGTACACTCCAACTCATGCCATTGTGCTGTTTTCTGTGTAGGATGTATTGCTGTGTAGTGGGTGTTCTAGCGCTATTGACCTCTGTATTACAGTGCTGGCCAACCCCGGACAGACCATTCTGGTGCCATGTACTGAACCCTCCAACTCATACCATTGTGCTGTTGTCTGTGTAGGATGTATTGCTGTGTAGTGGGTGTTCTAGCGCTATTGACCTCTGTATTACAGTGCTGGCCAACCCCGGACAGACCAATCTAGTGCCATGTCCACACCTGTAACTGTACCCTCCAACTCATGCCATTGTGCTGTTGTCTGTGTAGGATGTATTGCTGTGTAGTGGGTGTTCTAGCGCTATTGACCTCTGTATTACAGTGCTGGCCAACCCTGTACAGACCATTCTGGTGCCATGTACTGAACCCTCCAACTCATGCCATTGTGCTGTTTTCTGTGTAGGATGTATTGCTGTGTAGTGGGTGTTCTAGCGATATTGACCTCTGTATTACAGTGCTGGCCAACCCTGGACAGACCATTCTGGTGCCATGTACTGAACCCTCCAACTCATGCCATTGTGCTGTTGTCTGTGTAGGATGTATTGCTGTGTAGTTGGTGTTCTAGCGCTATTGACCTCTGTATTACAGTGCTGGCCAACCCCGGACAGACCAATCTAGTGCCATGTCCACACCTGTAACTGTACACTCCAACTCATGCCATTGTGCTGTTGTCTGTGTAGGATGTATTGCTGTGTAGTGGGTGTTCTAGCGCTATTGACCTCTGTATTACAGTGCTGGCCAACCCCGGACAGACCAATCTAGTGCCATGTCCACACCTGTAACTGTACACTCTAACTCATGCCATTGTGCTGTTGTCTGTGTAGGATGTATTGCTGTGTAGTGGGTGTTCTAGCGCTATTGACCTCTGTATTACAGTGCTGGCCAACCCTGGACAGACCAATCTAGTGCCATGTCCACACCTGTAACTGTACCCTCCAACTCATGCCATTGTGCTGTTGTCTGTGTAGGATGTATTGCTGTGTAGTGGGTGTTCTAGCGATATTGACCTCTGTATTACAGTGCTGGCCAACCCTGGACAGACCATTCTGGTGCCATGTACTAAACCCTCCAACTCATGCCATTGTGTTGTTGTCTGTGTAGGATGTATTGCTGTGTAGTGGGTGTTCTAGCGCTATTGACCTCTGTATTACAGTGCTGGCCAACCCCGGACAGACCAATCTAGTGCCATTTCCACACCTGTAACTGTACCCTCCAACTCATGCCAAGTGTGCTGTTGTCTGTGTAGGATGTATTGCTGTGTAGTGGGTGTTCTAGCGCTATTGACCTCTGTATTACAGTGCTGGCCAACCCTGTACAGACCATTCTGGTGCCATGTACTGAACCCTCCAACTCATGCCATTGTGCTGTTGTCTGTGTAGGATGTATTGCTGTGTAGTGGGTGTTCTAGCGATATTGACCTCTGTATTACAGTGCTGGCCAACCCTGGACAGACCATTCTGGTGCCATGTACTGAACCCTCCAACTCATGCCATCGTGCTGTTGTCTGTGTAGGATGTATTGCTGTGTAGTGGGTGTTCTAGCGCTATTGACCTCTGTATTACAGTGCTGGCCAACCCCGGACAGACCAATCTAGTGCCATGTCCACACCTGTAACTGTACACTACAACTCATGCCATTGTGCTGTTGTCTGTGTAGGATGTATTGCTGTGTAGTGGGTGTTCTAGCGCTATTGACCTCTGTATTACAGTGCTGGCCAACCCCAGACAGACCAATCTAGTGCTATGTCCACACCTGTAACTGTACCCTCCAACTAATGCCATTGTGCTGTTGTCTGTGTAGGATGTATTGCTGTGTAGTGGGTGTTCTAGCGCTATTGACCTCTGTATTACAGTGCTGGCCAACCCTGGACAGACCATTCTGTTGCCATGTCCCACCTGTAACTGTACCCTCCAACTCATACCATTGTGCTGTTGTCTGTGTAGGATGTATTGCTGTGTAGTGGGTGTTCTAGCGCTATTGACCTCTGTATTACAGTGCTGGCCAACCCCGGACAGACCAATCTAGTGCCATGTCCACACCTGTAACTGTACCCTCCAACTCATGCAATTGTTCTGTTGTCTGTGTAGGATGTATTGCTGTGTAGTGGGTGTTCTAGCGCTATTGACCTCTGTATTACAGTGCTGGCCAACCCCTGACTGACCATTCTGGTGCCATGTACTGAACCCTCCAACTCATGCCATTGTGCTGTTGTCTGTGTGGGATGTATTGCTGTGTAGTGGGTGTTCTAGCGCTATTGACCTCTGTATTACAGTGCTGGCCAACCCCGGACAGACCATTCTGGTGCCATGTACTGAACCCTCCAACTCATGACATTGTGCTGTTGTCTGTGTAGGATGTATTGCTGTGTAGTGGGTGTTCTAGCGCTATTGACCTCTGTATTACAGTGCTGGCCAACCCCGGACAGACCAATCTGGTGCCATGTCCCACCTGTAACTGTACCCTCCAACTCATGCCATTGTGCTGTTTTCTGTGTAGGATGTATTGCTTTGTAGTGGGTGTTCTAGCGCTATTGACCTCTGTATTACAGTGCTGGCCAACCCCGGACAGACCATTCTGGTGCCATGTACTGAACCCTCCAACTCATGCCATTGTGCTGTTTTCTGTGTAGGATGTATTGCTGTGTAGTGGGTGCTCTAGCGCTATTGACCTCTGTATTACAGTGCTGGCCAACCCCGGACAGACCATTCTGGTGCCATGTACTGAACCCTCCAACTCATGCACTTGTGCTGTTGTCTGTGTAGGATGTATTGCTGTGTAGTGGGTGTTCTAGCGCTATTGACCTCTGTATTACAGTGCTGGCCAACCCCGGACAGACCAATCTGGTGCCATGTCCACACCTGTAACTGTACCCTCCAACTCATACCATTGTGCTGTTGTCTGTGTAGGATGTATTGCTGTGTAGTGGGTGTTCTAGCGCTATTGACCTCTGTATTACAGTGCTGGCCAACCCCGGACAGACCATTTTGGTGCCATGTACTGAACCCTCCAACTCATGCCATTGTGCTGTTTTCTGTGTAGGATGTATTGCTGTGTAGTTTGTGTTCTAGCGCTATTGACCTCTGTATTACAGTGCTGGCCAACCCCGGACAGACCAATCTGGTGCCATGTCCACACCTGTAACTGTACCCTCCAACTCATGCCATTGTGCTGTTGTCTGTGTAGGATGTATTGCTGTGTAGTGGGTGTTCTAGCGCTATTGACCTCTGTATTACAGTGCTGGCCAACCCCGGACAGACCAATCTGGTGCCATGTCCACACCTGTAACTGTACCCTCCAACTCATGCAATTGTGCTGTTGTCTGTGTAGGATGTATTGCTGTGTAGTGGGTGTTCTAGCGCTATTGACCTCTGTATTACAGTGCTGGCCAACCCCGGACAGACCAATCTGGTGCCATGTCCACACCTGTAACTGTACCCTCCAACTCATGCCATTGTGCTGTTGTCTGTGTAGGATGTATTGCTGTGTAGTGGGTGTTCTAGCGCTATTGACCTCTGTATTACAGTGCTGGCCAACCCCTTTCAGACCATTCTGGTGCCATGTCCCACCTGTAACTGTACCCTCCAACTCATGCCATTGTGCTGTTTTCTGTGTAGGATGTATTGCTGTGTAGTGGGTGTTCTAGCGCTATTGACCTCTGTATTACAGTGATGGCCAACCCCGGACAGACCAATCTGGTGCCATGTCCCACCTGTAACTGTACCCTCCAACTCATGCCATTGTGCTGTTTTCTTTGTAGGATGTATTGCTGTGTAGTGGGTGTTCTAGCGCTATTGACCTCTGTATTACAGTGCTGGCCAACCCCGGACAGACCATTCTGGTGCCATGTCCCACCTGTAACTGTACACTCCAACTCATGCCATTGTGCTGTTGTCTGTGTAGGATGTATTGCTGTGTAGTGGGTGTTCTAGCGCTATTGACCTCTGTATTACAGTGCTGGCCAACCCCGGACAGACCATTCTGGTGCCATGTACTGAAACCTCCAACTCATACCATTGTGCTGTTGTCTGTGTAGGATGTATTGCTGTGTAGTGGGTGTTCTAGCGCTATTGACCTCTGTATTACAGTGCTGGCCAACCCCGGACAGACCATTCTGGTGCCATGTACTGAACCCTCCAACTCATGCCATTGTGCTGTTTTCTGTGTAGGATGTATTGCTGTGTAGTGGGTGTTCTAGCGCTATTGACCTCTGTGTTACAGTGCTGGCCAACCCCGGACAGACCAATCTGGTGCCATGTACTGAACCCTCCAACTCATGCCATTGTGCTGTTGTCTGTGTAGGATGTATTGCTGTGTAGTGGGTGTTCTAGCGCTATTGACCTCTGTATTACAGTGCTGGCCAACCCCGGACAGACCAATCTAGTGCCATGTCCACACCTGTAACTGTAGCCTCCAACTCATGCCATTGTGCTGTTGTCTGTGTAGGATGTATTGCTGTGTAGTGGGTGTTCTAGCGCTATTGACCTCTGTATTACAGTGCTGGCCAACCCCGGACAGACCAATCTGGTGCCATGTCCCACCTGTAACTATACCCTCCAACTCATACCATTGTGCTGTTGTCTGTGTAGGATGTATTGCTGTGTAGTGGGTGTTCTAGCGCTATTGACCTCTGTATTACAGTGCTGGCCAACCCCGGACAGACCAATCTAGTGCCATGTCCACACCTGTAACTGTACACTCCAACTCATGCCATTGTGCTGTTGTCTGTGTAGGATGTATTGCTGTGTAGTGGGTGTTCTAGCGCTATTGACCTCTGTATTACAGTGCTGGCCAACCCCGGACAGACCAATCTGGTGCCATGTCCCACCTGTAACTGTACACTCCAATTCATGCTATTGTGCTGTTTTCTGTGTAGGATGTATTGCTGTGTAGTGGGTGTTCTAGCGCTATTGACCTCTGTATTACAGTGCTGGCCAACCCCGGACAGACCATTCTGGTGCCATGTACTGAACCCTCCAACTCATACCATTGTGCTGTTGTCTGTGTAGGATGTATTGCTGTGTAGTGGGTGTTCTAGCGCTATTGACCTCTGTATTACAGTGCTGGAGAACCCCGGACAGACCAATCTAGTGCCATGTCCACACCTGTAACTGTACCCTCCAACTCATGCCATTGTGCTGTTGTCTGTGTAGGATCTATTGCTGTGTAGTGGGTGTTCTAGCGCTATTGACCTCTGTATTAAAGTGCTGGCCAACCCTGTACAGACCATTCTGGTGCATGTACTGAACCCTCCAACTCATGCCATTGTGCTGTTGTCTGTGTAGGATGTATTGCTGTGTAGTGGGTGTTCTAGCGATATTGACCTCTGTATTACAGTGCTGGCCAACCCTGGACAGACCATTCTGGTCCCATGTACTGAACCCTCCAACTCATGCCATCGTGCTGTTGTCTGTGTAGGATGTATTGCTGTGTAGTGGGTGTTCTAGCGCTATTGACCTCTGTATTACAGTGCTGGCCAACCCCGGACAGACCAATCTAGTGCCATGTCCACACCTGTAACTGTACACTCCAACTCATGCCATTGTGCTGTTGTCTGTGTAGGATGTATTGCTGTGTAGTGGGTGTTCTAGCGCTATTGACCTCTGTATTATAGTGCTGGCCAACCCCGGACAGACCAATCTAGTGCCATGTCCACACCTGTAACTGTACACTCTAACTCATGCCATTGTGCTGTTGTCTGTGTAGGATGTATTGCTGTGTAGTGGGTGTTCTAGCGCTATTGACCTCTGTATTACAGTGCTGGCCAACCCTGGACAGACCAATCTAGTGCCATGTCCACACCTGTAACTGTACCCTCCAACTCATGCCATTGTGCTGTTGTCTGTGTAGGATGTATTGCTGTGTAGTGGGTGTTCTAGCGCTATTGACCTCTGTATTACAGTGCTGGCCAACCCCAGACAGACCAATCTAGTGCCATGTCCACACCTGTAACTGTACCCTCCAACTAATGCCATTGTGCTGTTGTCTGTGTAGGATGTATTGCTGTGTAGTGGGTGTTCTAGCGCTATTGACCTCTGTATTACAGTGCTGGCCAACCCTGGACAGACCATTCTGGTGCCATGTCCCACCTGTAACTGTACCCTTTAACTCATACCATTGTGCTGTTGTCTGTGTAGGATGTATTGCTGTGTAGTGGGTGTTCTAGCGCTATTGACCTCTGTATTACAGTGCTGGCCAACCCCGGACAGACCAATCTAGTGCCATGTCCACACCTGTAACTGAATCCTCCAACTCATGCCATTGTGCTGTTGTCTGTGTAGGATGTATTGCTGTGTAGTGGGTGTTCTAGCGCTATTGACCTCTGTATTACAGTGCTGGCCAACCCCGGACAGACCAATCTAGTGCCATGTCCACACCTGTAACTGTACCCTCCAACTCATGCCATTGTGCTGTTGTCTGTGTAGGATGTATTGCTGTGTAGTGGGTGTTCTAGCGCTATTGACCTCTGTATTACAGTGCTGGCCAACCCCGGACAGACCATTCTGGTGCCATGTCCCGGCTTCTCCATTTACCGCACTCTGGCCGAGGGACTGGGCATCAATGTCAAAACTTACAAACTGTTGGTGAGTGTCTGATGATGTAATCAGTTTTGAGTTTTGAATTTTCACTGTGTTTTACGTTCAAAAGCTACGATAATTTATCAATATTTGTGCAACTTATTGGATTAACACAAAAATATATCCCGATTGAAAAGTGAAAACACAGTTTGTGATAGTATTTACAAAAGTGAGAATATCACCACCCGTTAAGTTTTTTCCTTCCTTAATCAAAAAATCAATTTTTATTGTTATTGGCGCTGAATTTGATTTGTGGTATTTCTTCTATAACAGGTACAGTAAATCTGTTAGTCATAAGGATGGTCTTAAGTGAGGTTCTGAACAAAACCTTCAAATTTTTTCTGGGAACTTTTTAAGAACTGTGATGGTTCATGTTTGAACTTTACCATAAGGAGACATGTATAAAATATATGATCCATCCGGTAAGCTATTTACAGTAGGAAATTCTATAATGGGCAATTCAAAATGTATACTGAGCCTTTCTAAAATGAATCTCATTATAAGGTTTATTTTATTTTGAACAAGCAAAGGGTTCTGAAGTTGTATTCTCTTAAGCCTCATCCACACTAGCAGACTTATCTGCAAATACATGTCGTCTGACTGCATCCATGGCACTTCCTCTTTTATCTGGGCATGTCATTCTAGTCAGCAGTCATTCAACCAACTGCATGCATAACCACAACAGTTTGCTAGTGTCGACAAGACTAAGACAAGTTAATATTTATTCTTTGGTATAAAGTAAACGTTTAACGCTCAGATTATTTTATTAAAAGGTCAATAAAAATGTTTCCCCACGAGAAAAGTATTGGAGCAACTGTCTTCAAAATGAAACCTTATTGTTTAAATTATATGTTACAAGTTTATTCTACTTACTCAGTTCCTCTGCACTTACAAGCTATTGACAAATTTAAAATCAATAAACCAATCGTTGCAGCCATCGCAGAACTGGGAGGTGGACACGCAGGACCTGGAGCGGCAGATAGACCGGGACACGGTGGCCATTGTGGTGAACAACCCGTCCAACCCGTGCGGTTCCGTGTACTCCTCTGAGCACCTCACGGAAGTCCTGAGAGTGGCCGAACAACATCGGGTGCCGATCATCGCCGACGAGATATACGAGCATTTGGTACGTGCCGGACAGATCCGGGTACCGAACTGTGAATAACTTAACGCCACCTGTTATTACAAACTTGTACTTTGTCTCACGAGAGCCACCTGAGTCTCCCGAGATTCCTTATAGGAAATATGCTATTACGGTAGTATACCCCGTTCAAAATATATGTGCGGTCGAAAGCCAGAATTTTATTTCCCACGAGAAGGAAAATTCCCTCAACACCTTCTTCGATTCCACAATTTTCTTCACAATCAGATGCTACTTTAATTTCGCCCTTAAAATTCAGAGTAAAAAATAGCGCTGATGATCACGTTACTTCCCCTACTTGCCGTTGGAAGCACTTCTTGTTGCATCTCAAACGTCAAAATAAGAATATTTTATTTACGAAAAAGCAAAACATTGGCATAAAGTGACATGAGATATTACACAGCTGTAGCAATTCTCAGTGATTCTGATTGGTTGGATTCCTGGCAACGGGACGAACGGAAAAAATGGGTGAATTTAAATCTGAATTTCGACCGCACATTTATTAGGTTACAAGTAAAGTTTACACATATAGTCATGGTAAGACCTAAGCCCGGAACCATGATACTTTTTCATTTTGAGGTCCCTAGAAGCCAAAAACGCCGTTCATTAATATTAATATATATTTATATGTATATCATCTACTATGTGGCCATTAACACAATAACTCTCAAACAAAACCTCCGATTTTGATGAAATTTGGTACAGAGGTGTAAGGCAGCATTCTTTTGTTACGTTATAAAACCAGCATGATCGGACCATGTAATTTGATGTAATGTATATTTTTTACCTGTAATTTTAAAAATTTGATAATTTGATCTAATACCACATTAAAAATATGAAAACAAACAATATAGCAATTGAATTATTAACTTGTAAGAAATCTTCACTGGTTAAGCAGAAAATAAAAAAATATGTTTCTAACTTTATTCTTAAGGAAAATCAACAAAACCTTCTTGCTTATTATATTGATCTATCCTGATAAAATTTGGCATGTACATTCATTAGGAAGGGTTTAAATTCTAGTTGCTTACAAAGCCCATATGGCGGCAAACCTAGGTACTCAGCCCTATGGGGCTTATGGGGAAAATACAAAAGAATATACCATAACTTGATAAAATTTGGTATTTACATTCACTAGGTAAGGTTTAACTTATATTTACTTACGAAGCCTTCATGGCAGCAAACCTACATACTCACCCCTATGGTTTTTATGGGGGAATAGAAAATATACCAAAATTCAAGTGAAAATTCGCTGGAGGACGCAGGTCTGCTGCGATTGGGTATTTTATTTTATACGTTATGTTTTTACGCCGTTAGTACATATTTTGTAATGTTTTGTCAGAAAGCGGTTGTAACCCTGGGTTTATTTGTTGATTATCAACCTTTTGGTACTTTTTGGAAGATTTCGTTGTGGGTGGAAATGTTATATGTATGTTGGGAGTAAATTGCTCCTTGCCTCCAAGAATTTCCCTCAGTGAGACAATATTCCTTCAACCATACTTTACGCAAATAACCAAAATGTAACCTAATCTAAGATGAAACAAACCTACATGTTTCCGTTAGCTTGACCAGAGTTACGTAAGTATGAATCAAACTATTGTACTGTACTTTGGAGTGTACTCCTCAAAACGCAACTGGTGAATTTGGTTGCCTTTAATATACCAAATAAAGTTTTGTTCTAAATAAAAAAATAGGATGAAAGATGTTCCAGGTTTGATTGAAAGGTTGGGAATGGAAACCGCAGCAATGAGGATCACAATTTTTTTATGCCTTTTTATGTCTTGCAATGTTGAAGAACATCAGATCGTTGCTTGGGGTCGGCTCCCAGTTTTACGGCTGTCCTTTAACATCCTTTTAAAGACATTGTCTATTTTCGTTATTTGACTGAATAGTAAAATTATTTTCTCTGGAGGTAAAATTATCTGTCAATATGACATGATTTTTTTAAGAGAACACAACTTAAACTGCGCAATGAGAGCCTTATTGAGGTATGGTTTATTTTTTAGTAAAAAAGTATCTCACCCACTTGATAGGAAACTAAAAAATATCACTGAAGGCGACAATACCATAATCCATACCACAATTATTAAATAATTGCTTTTCTTTTACAGGTTTTTCCAGGCCATACATTTTACCCTTTGGCTTCCCTTACTGAAAATGTACCAATTCTATCATGCAGCGGTCTTACAAAAAGGTACGTAGCTAATTTATGCAATAATTTTACCAACCTAATTCCTTATGTGTAATTTATATCTACTCTAATAAAGCATTTTTAATAGTATCACAAATGGAAATTCAATAGTTTATTTATTTTTTAAATAAATAATAAATAAATAAAATATTCTTTATTTATGGAGACAATGTAAGTATTGTATAGCATGAGTCAAACATATGCAATGTATTTCAGCCTTGCTTGACATTTTTTAATTAGAGTTAACCTTAAATTCTGGCAATAGAAGAATGTTTTTTTTTCATTCACCAGAAACAGCATCATAGAAATGGTCACGATATTATTTAGGTTATTACTCAAGCTACTTTATTCATTGAGTACCATGTTACAGGTTTTTGATCCCTGGCTGGAGAATGGGATGGATTATTATCCATGACCGTCATCAAATATTCGGCCAAGAGGTAAAAATTGTTTGACAAAACGCTTTAATTGCTTTAGTATCGAAAATCTATTAATTTTCTATGATACCATCATTTGCTAATCAACAAATAGATCATCCCCAAGTAGAACAACAGGCGACAGTGCAATATTTTCTATTGTCACAGAAAATACACAGAGGCTATGCAGAAAGCTCGGCTGGATCAGCCGGATTTATATGTCATGAAAAAGTTTTAAAATAGATTGAAAAAATAATTAATTTAGAGTTACAAATAATTCACTCATCTCTGGGATTTACTTTATTATTCTTTACTTTTTCTATCATTTGTGGGCAAAATGCTCACAGCTAGAACTTCAACCATAGATCAGCTTTTACACAACCAAATTGGGCTAGCTAATGTGGCAGCAGCCATATCTCAGTGTTAGATCTCTGGTAACCATCTGGCCAGGGTTCAAATTTCACCTTGAGAACCAAAAGATCATTTGGTCGCACCCAATGTATGGAATTTATGTTTAGCCATTGGTCCACTTGGTTAGAAAAAAAAAAAAAAAAAAAAAAAAATGGAGGTCTCTGAATTAAGGAAATTTATCAGTTTAAAGCTGATCTTCCTCCATTAAAAGCAATACAATATTTGATTTAAGGACCAAGATAATTCTAACCAAAATTACTGAGACCAGGAGATTTCCCTCTTGAGATAAAAATGTGTTCTATTATTATTATTATTGTTGAAATAAAACTTGTAAAAAGTCAATGCCAGTAGGAATTTAGTTTCATGCCTAATTAACTTTAATTTCTTGAAGAATAACTTTTCATTGTCTAATGTCTATGTTATACTGTTCGCAGATCCGACGAGGACTTCAGAACCTGAGTATGAGGACGATAGGCAGCAACACCCTCGTACAAGGGGCCTTACCTCGGATACTGAGCGACACTCCGCAGTCATTCTACGAGGAGACAATACAAACACTGCATGTGAGTCTCAACGTGTCCTTTTCTATAAAGAGTAGTAACATAGATTAAGACAAAAGGTGTGCAACTAAGTGAGAACTAAAACACATTACACTTAAACACATACGAGGTACGTTCGGAAAGTAAGTTCCGTTTCCATTATTCTCTGTGATCGCAGTTCCGCGCATGCGCGGTAGTTACTCTGTGTCAAGCAGAACAAAATGACGCCATTCGGAGCTCGCTGTCAATTGTGTGTACTTCGTAGCGCTTGTTTGTAATGGCTGAGTTGATTAGAAATCCCGCCGCTTGCGAAATTCGATCGGTGATTCGTTTTGACACCTTGAAAAGTCATGTGCACAGTGTTCTGGGACAGGAAAGGCATTTTGTTGATTGATTTTTTGCCGCAAGGTCAAACAATCATTAAAGATGTTTATTGCGAAACGCTCAAGAAACTGCGCCGAGCAATACAGAACAACCGCCGAGGAATGCTGACAAAAGGCGTGGTTTTCATTCAGTGGTTTTCACACACTGCCAATGTGACAAAATCACTCCTTCAGGGCTTTGGCTGAGACGTGTTTGACCATCCGCCGTACAGCCCCGACCTCGCTCTTAGCGACTTTCATTTGTTTATCCATCTGAAGTCTTTCCTTGGCGGTCAGCGGTTAAACAGCGACGAAGAGCTGAAAGAACATGTTACATCATGGTTGACTACACAGGCGGCAAAATTCTACGAAGAAGGTATATAAAAACTTGTGCCACGCTATGACAAATGCCTGGAAAATCACGGGAGTTATATCGAAAAATAATGTAAGAGTTGTAGATTTGAATGCAATAAAAATTTTTGTTGTATCTGTACTTGTTCTTTTTTTACTTAAAAACGAAACTTACTTTCCGAATGTACCTCGTACATTAGACACATATTTTACATTAGACAACATTATTATTACAAAATAATAATTAATTAAATTAATTATTATTAGTTGAATTGTAGGACTAATGTGATGCTGCTCTTCAACAGGACACTACCTTCTAATGGTACACAGATCTCTCCTACGATGTAAACAAGCTGCCTATTTACCTAAGCTACTTATCATGCTTGCCTATTTACATACAGTATAGATTGATTAAAACAAATTATTTAGAGAGTTGTAACAACAAATGCTAGGAGAACAGGTGAGGCTGGTCCTCTACTATATGCCATTATAAAATTATAATAACCATGGACTACAATTTAAAGGTGTATTTGACTTTAAATTACAATAAGGTTCAAAACAACATTAAAAAAGAATTGAATCTAGAAAAGTAAACATTGAGTAAACATAATATGATCAAAATAAACAAATTGTAATGACAGATGTTGTAAGCATATGAAGCAGGCACACAGGAATTTATTTTTTAACTAAGGTATTTAAAATAAATAAATAATTTATTTATTTATACAATTGTCAAGGTCAATAAATAAATAACTGATTGGTCCAGATCAACTGAATTGTTGGGCGTATTTCGATTAGTGAGCGATTTCTATTAGTTCTTAATGTTTTCTGTGGATAAGAATATACAGTATGGCATCAAATATTACGATATTGAATTTTTTTGTTCTAGTCACATGCTCAAACGGCTTACACGATGTTGTCAGAAATACCTGGGTTGAAACCAACAATGCCTCAAGGAGCCATGTATATGATGGTGAGTTGTTAAGTTATTGATGTTGGATTACCATTAAGAAGAAACTAGTGTACATGTTGCTCGAAATCGAGCAATTTATTTTCTGTACTTATGAAAAATTTTATTTACTATAACAGAGAAATTTTCATTTTCTATAACAACATTTGGTAAACAATTTTGTAGGCTTACATACACTTTGTCATCTTTACCAAGATGATCTTCGTCTTTCGCTTAATACCAGTTAGCACAGATTAGAAATAATGGGACCACTCGTATCCAACTAACATTACAGGTGATGAAGCCACTCCTTTTGTGGGCAATTCTTACTAAATGAGACAAATAGCTAATTTTTATATTGGTTTTGTGAATTATTTCCTAGCATTGTTGGTTTCACCGTTCCCCCACGCCTTTTGTGGGCCTAGCTGCTGTCCACATGGCTTCACCGCTGCGCTCAGCTGGCCTCTCTATTTCTGTTCTTTGCTCGCTGCTTAATACCCATAGTGGCTAATGGGCCGGCTGAAGGCCCTAGTCAGCTGTCTTTACAAATTATTAAAATAGTAAGAATTAGATCCTAAAGTCGTGGTCACGCTTATTGGCGGGTGGGTGACCAGCTGTTGCAAACTATTATCTTAGTAAACTGTTTCCAGAAGGTAACAGTAACTGTTTTCATTGGAATCATAACGTAACTGTTTTGTAACTATACACTTTTACCGTTGTTTTTTTTGCAAATACTTTTGCTTAGTGGTCAATTAATTTGATAAATTATTTCTTGTTTTTCGAGTGAAATAGATAGAATGATTATATAAGGGCAGATTAATTACTGTTTTACCGCAAACAAACGGTTAAGAAAAACATTAATGTAGGTTATAGGAAACTTAAAATCTTGAGGAAACATATTATAAGTTGTATAAATGAAGGTAAGGTATAAAACCTTTAAAAAATATCCTAACCTAAAACCTATAACCTAACCTATAAAAATGTTGTAATTTTAATTTTTCACTAAAACATTAGACCACAACAAATACACGAATATCCTTTATAGTTTAAGTGTGTGGCGTGAAGAAGATCTATACGCTAAGGATTTACATTGTATCACTGTAAAAACGTTTTCCCAAATCACTATCCAAACTCAACTCTGGTTTTCAAAAACAGTATATTTCTCCTCAGTGTATTTTTTAGTAGCTCTTCTATGAATCATAATAAATATTATTCGTAGGCAATCAAAGTGTAATAGAATAGAAAGTTGTGAAGCTTTTTCACACTTCTCGTCGAGCCTACATGCGGCGCCGGCGCCTTCCTCTTTCGTCTACGCACGATGTGTACGTAAGGTGTAACTTTAAAGATGAACTAACTAAAATACGTTAGTAAAATTAAGTTAAATGTTTTGATAAACTATATAACTTTAAAAGGTATTGCTTGTAAAAATGTGTGAAAAAATGTTTAATGTTTAACAACACGTTGGAAAGAAGTTGTATTTTCATACGTAACAGCTGACATTAAAATTCAATGATGTTTGTAACTGTTACTTTTTGATTCTGGTTGAAGCAGCTACTGTTACCTTCTAGAAACAGTTTACAAAGGAAATAGGTTGTAACAGCTGATCGGCCACCCGCCAATAAGCCTGTCCAGGACTATAGCAGAATGCCAAAATATTTCGCCCAATCATTCCATATAATATATAATTATTGAAGAAAAAGCTCCATTTGAAACAATATTTTCAAAAACATGCCATCATGTGTCTGACTGGAATGACAGCTTAAAAAATTAACTGTCAAAATTATTCTGATATACTGATGAAAATATTCTATTATTATTTTGTTGTATAAAAGGAGAATTTATTACGCATTGTATTAAGAATTGAACATTATAGATTTCCTGGTTTTAATTTCAGGTTGGGGTGGATCTGCAGCAGTTCCCGGCTGTTGACTCAACGCTAGAATTCGTGGAGAAGCTGGTTTCTGAACAGTCGGTGTTTTGTTTACCAGGCGAGGTAACAAGAGTATTGCAGCTGTTGAAGCTATAAAAGTGTCAGAAAAAATTTACCGTTATAGTGGAAACCCTCCCAACCGCCCTCATTCTGAAAAGATAATTGTCAATTGTTGAATCTGATTTCCTTACGTTGAACTGGAAATAATCACTCATGATACAAAAAGTCTATGATATCCCACTCAAAAATGTCTAATAATCAAAAGTGATAGTTGTATGATAAATATGTGTGTCATGGATTGTTACCTGTAACAGACGGAAACAGACAACAAGACATTCAAAGATTCAAATGCTCGGGACTGTCCTGTTCAATAAGTAACCTTTATGGAACCCTACTTATAAATTTAATGTTTTTAGTGCTTTTCATGACCATTGTGGGTGGGTTATCAGTCGTATTCACTGACCTTTTAGTTATTTGCCCTCAGATACAAACCCCATAAGAGGCGGTTGAGAATGATTCTACTGCACCTTCAATATAAAATAAAAAATTCACTACTGGAAATATTTTAATTTTATTATTTATATCGTGGCTAGGCCTATATATTAATGAAGAAAGAAGATAAAATAATGATGCAAGATGAATGTTTTTCATTGTTTTAAAATTTTCATAAAAATCTTTCTTGAAATGGGGACTATTGAGGGATTATTATAGCTTATATAATTTCCCTCATGTACTACCTCCAATTTGAAATTAGTATATATTTTTTTAAAGTCAATTATAACTATCAAAAAGCTAAATCTTGATAATGGAATTTGAGTTACCAAATTTGTCTCACCTTAAAATGAGGAAAGCTTTCTTGAAACAATGTTCTGTTTGTGTTTTTTAATTATTCCAAAACAAAATTTACAAATTATATAACCAGAGCAAGGTGAAAAAATTACTTTATGTTTCTTTTTACTCTTTAAAACGACACAAATGAACGCTTCAACTGAATTGAGTTTTTCATTTATGTTTGCAGTGTTTTGGCTGCCCTGGCTACATGCGGCTGGTGCTCACGGTTCCGCATCCCCAGATCGTCGAGGCTTGCCATCGAATCCGCGTGTTCTGTGCGAAACATTACAACAAGAAAACACAAGTAGTTAGATGGGAACCGGCACCTTTCAGCCTCATCATGCAACAACCAACCTCTGTCTGAATTTTAGATCAGACCAAATAGCCACGTTTACTCAAGTCATCTTGGTTTTTTAAACTAAGAACGACACAGTCTAGTTTTAATTGTATAAACCAAATAAGCCGAGATTTTCTCCCTAGATGGTTTTTAATTATGTAGTGAGATAAGAATCTGAGATGAAAAGATTCTGAGATGAAGATTCTGGATTTTTTAAGGATTGTGATATTATTTATAGTAATAAGTTTTCTTATGGTGAGATTTTTATATTCTAGACATAGTTTTCGTAAAATGTAGTCTTTTTAAGTTGTCTCTCTATCACTGATTTAAAACTGTTTTGATTTAATGACTCTTGCTCTTTAATTATGATAGCTTTTCTAGTGTTTAAAAATTAACTAAGGCTACGGCCACACATGGGGACTTAGTCGCCTCGACACAAACGCTGAACAAGTGTGATACATTGAATCAAATGAAGGCGGCCACACAAGGCGACCCGCGACGTGCAATGTATCACATTTGTTTCTTTGTCGCGGCGTTTGTGTCGCGGCGACTAAGTCGCCATGTGTGAGCCGTAGCCTAAGATTACAGTTTTATACAGAAATTGAATCAACGATTGAAACTTTGTATGAAACTTGAGTGGGCACTGGAAAATGCCACTTTCGGTACTTGTAATGAAATATACTATTATATGTAAGTTATGAGTATAAATGTTTATTTTCTTATCTCATGCACTGTTCTCACTTATATGGCAACGTTCAATTAAAGAAATGTTTATAAAGTAAAAAGTTATGTGTCCTATATGATTCTAACTGAAGGATACTTTTTTTAGATACTTTATTTGAAACACCAACGCATTCTTTATGAAACACGATACTTCTACTACAGTTAATGTTTTCTTATAAAGAAAATGTTTACAAGTAAATAGTGAGTTAATGTTTTATGGAGTTTTTTTTTATTCCTTTCAACATCCCAATATCCTATTGATAGTTTGTTTTTAAACATTAAGTTAAGTCAAAAGTGGGTGAAAATTTAACTTAAAACTTACAGTATTCATTTAAAATCTATATACTTATTTAACACGCTAAGGGTTTTTTGTTTTTTTTTTTTTTTTTTTTTTGTGTAGAGAACTCCTACTACAATTCTCAACCCATTTTCAAGTTTTTGGTGTCGTTATAGACAGGGCTTGGCCTGTAGTTGTTTCCCCCAAAAATTGTTAAGAATTGGGCTTAAAATAAGGGCGCTACCCACAAATTAAATTTGAAATTTTCCCTTTAGAATAAATTGAGATTGGTTTGAGCATTTTAAACATCTGTTAAGGTTAAACGTCAATCCCGGGTTGAAATTCCGATCCCACGTTTTCGGGATTGGTTAACAACGATCCCGGGATTTGTATACCATAGTAATATAGACTATTTGACTATAGACTATATAGTAATATTCTGCTTGTAATTGAAACCTTTACTCTAATTCCCGATAAATTACACAACAAGTGCTCACATCTTAGGAACTTGACAATATGAAAGATTATACGCTTTGTTTATTTAGCATCTAGTAAATTTATTTCTCAACCGACAGCTTTTGTATGTGGAAATCAATGGTGATACCCTTTGACTGTAGTCTGAAATCTTTCATTTCATTCCTGCCGTACCTCTCACACCTACAACTCTGATCCTCACAGCTATCGTTAGAAAGTCCTCTCCTTTTGAGCATATTTCCCAAATGGGGAGCTGCTGCCCTGAATAGTGTAAAAAGTATAATCGCCATCCAAATAAAAAGGGCCATTAGACTCAGTTCAACCTCTTTTATTCCCAATATTCTTGTAGTTTTAAAATAATCATAGAATGAGAAACACTATCAAATATGCCTTTGATAAATCCATAAAAATGCCAACCATTTTTTTTTCCTTTATCAATTGAGTTTATTATTGATTCTATGAAGCTTACTGCCTGTGTGATTGTCGACTTATCTTTTCTAAAACCATGCTGAATATTATCAATTTTGTTGTTACTTTCCAAAAACAAGTCCAACCTGTTATATACTAATACTAATTACTAATTTGTTATATACTGTTATACTAATTCCTCAAATATTTTACCTATTGACGGCAACAAGGAAACTGGTCCATAATTTTCTACTTTATTTGAATCATCTTTTTTTATAAATAAATAGGTATAACTTTTGAAATTTTAACTTTGTCAGTCCACAAATAAAAGAACCAAATGACTGAAAACTCTACTCAGCAGCTGACCCGCCTCTTTCAAAATGTTCATTGATATTCCATCAATACCGCAGGAAAACTTGTTTTTAAGAGACCCTATGATTTTGAACACCTCCTCTTCATCTGTTGGTAGAAATCGAAAGTATTTGCTATACCACCATGGAATGTAAAATCAGTGTTATTAGCTGCATTAGATGGTATATTGACAATTAAGTTATTAGTACCAGGTTAACCGAGACTTGCTCGTTGGTTTAAATTCAGTTTTGATATAGTGTCATTAGAGCTATTAAATTTCCCCCAACAACCAACTATACCTCTTCACAGTTAACAGCTGTTTCAAAAAGTCTGCTTAATATTAATGTTCCTTTATTTTTGTATAGGCTACCTTTCGTTGTTATTTCGTTACCAAAATAGCAACCCATAAGACCAATGTTAAAAATTACGATTTTTAAACTTAAATTTTGACAAAATTCGATTTTTCCTGGGATGGAGGCCTTTTCTAAACTTATTTTTGGGCCAATACACTTTTAATTGCAAAGTTTAAGCAAAATCTGACAGCTAGATTTCGAGATCGTGGAACACACATCCCTTCAGACATTCCTCGTATTATAGTATAGGATTATACTGCCAGCAGCACTTACATAATATTCATTAAAAATATTACTAATACTACTTGGATCACTTACTAGTTAATTACCAATATTTATTATATGTTTATGATGCCTACTTTACTTCTCTGTTTTTTACTCACTGTCCCTATTTCTGAGTTCACAATATCCCATGTAGAGTCTTAGTTACATTATTAGACTTCTTAATTTATGTAGGAATATTTACCTTAAATTGCCTAAGTTCTTGAGTTGATGTTTTCTCTCCTATGTACATTTCACCGCAGGTGCGGCATCTTCAGGGAGATTCTTCTTAAACTACATTTATAATACTTATACACATTATATACAAAATTTACAAAGTTCTTCTTATTACTTTAAAAGTTCACAACACTCGCATACTGCGCGTTGTGGGGGCTTGTGATTCCCCATCGTACTCAATGAGCTTTCAACCCCACGCATCCCTCGCACCACCTCGGACTCGGTCTCCGTCTACAAACAGTTTAACCGATGAAGCCGACAAAGGAACTTCGCCCGCGCCACTGTCACCGCCACCCGCGCCGGTACCGAGAAACAATGTCCGGCACACACCTCCACCACCGCGCTCGTCAAGCCGTCGCCGCTACCGCACGCGCCGCTCAGTATGCGACAAGAACTTAGGCAAAAGGTAGGCCTAAATATTCCTACATAAGTTTAAAAGTTCTTGAAACTGGACACATCTACAACTTCTTAATTTGTTATCAAAATACTTTTTCTTGCTCTGCATTAACATCTCTCTGTACCTCTTATTTCTATCACAACATTTTTTGATATGGGTAAATCTGTCTGTCTATTTTTTTACTCAAACTTATAAATTCTTTCTTTTCCTCTATTAGAACCATACTTATTCATTTATTTACTTTGTTCCCAACCTTAATAGTTTTTCTGGAAAAGCTTAATTAAAATTATACATTAGAATATTAATAAATAGGTACATAATAATTTTTATCTGTTTCAGTAAATTATACCTCTTCCCAGGTTTCATTACTCAATAAATGTTTAAATAACTGGACATTTCGCTTTGAAAAGTCCCTTCCATTAATTTTAAATTGATGACTGTCAATTGTGTGTAGGTATCTTAAATTCTAATAATTGACCATAGCCAAATAAATGCTTTCAAGTTCGTAAAGTTATAAAATAACACGTGTAAAAAAATATTTCAGCTAAAAAGATTTTGTTATAGCATGCGAACTATTTTGAAGAAAATAATAATATATAGGACTAACATTACAACATTATATTTTGAACTTTGGTTTGAAAAAATTGCACCCTAGCTAGCCCACACCATTTAATTTAGCCCTGGAAGGGTTAATTATCACTGAAGATATTCCAATTGAGATTGTCAATTGAACTGTATGTTAAAATAATTTTGTTCACTCCTACATTAATTTTCCTTCTTATGAGGCAAAAATAAAATTGGGAAATTGTTCATGCATTAGTGATGAAATCTATGCATTCACGTTCTGCTTCGGTCTACGGGACAGCGCTAGATTAGGAGCGAGAGAATTGAAAAGTGTTAAATTTTTCGATTCTCTACCTTTTTATTCAACCATTGGTATTAGTACCATTCTCCATTCTCACATAGACTCGGTATACATAAATCATAATATGACGTAAGGTTTTTCCTAACTTATGCTTTCCTAACAGCTGTCCAATGACAGCGAGAACAGACCTGATGATAGACATGACAGTCGACAGAACGTCAAAGTAACCACCCCCCACCACAGACCACAAATAAAAAACAGAAACGCTAACACTGAACACTGAACGAACACACTAAAATGATGTAACAAGATAGGCCTACCAGTTTAGAAGAATTCAAATTTAAAGATGTCAGTATATGATTTCTTTCATAGCTTTTTTGGAGGCAGCCATGGAGGTAATGGAAGGTAAGATAACTTATCAAAATTTGTTTCTTTTAAGTTGTTTTTAGGAAGCTCTGAATATAAACCATCAGAGTATAGGGTTAAGGTTAGGACGTAGTCAGTTTTTTGTGTCAGGCAATGTGGTCATCTCTGTTATTATTATTCCTAATAGGTCTTTTAGTGGAATAGGAAAGTTCCTCAAATTATGGCTGCAGGATCCTTCTCTTTTAGGCGTAGGCATACTATTTTTTCCCACTTTCCATTTTCTAAACTATGGGATAGGCCTACCTATATTCTAAATCGGTCCAGTCCTAATCTAACTATCATAACATAAACTAATCTTCATTAATATGAAATACCAACCTATACCCTGGAAAGTTTAAGTTAAGGAAGGAAATTAACTTATGTGAGAGTAGACCACACATAAGTGTGATACATTGGAAACTTTTTCTTATATATTTTGTGTCTATCTACGCCAATGGCATTTTTAACGCTTTGGTCGGGAACGGTCCAGGCCCAAACCCCAGTTTTGTTACTAACTAACATCAACCAGTTGTTGGAAATCATCATTAAGCTAATGACAAATGGCAACTGGGTCCTTTATTGAACCTTTAAAAAGCTACCGTAATAACTTTTCTCAAGTTCGAAACCGGCAACCTTTGGATTCAAAGGCGAGCACTTTAACCAACCACTCAGTTACCCAGCTAGTTAAATATACATGTTATTTTGTTTAAATTTGGCCTATAAGTTGTCATTATGATTATTAGAATTTTGATTTTTTTTATATAAATTGGAGTTTAGGCCTAATAATAGGTTATACTTGTTTTTAATGTAGCCTAAATATGAAAATAAACAGCTAAACACAATAAGGGTGATTGATTAGTTACAGTGATTGTCATTGTTATTTAAGTTTAGGTCTAGTTTGAATCGTTAGTTAATACGATAAATATAGGTATCGATCGGATCGATCCATATTTTCATATGATAGTATCGTAGCCCAGTTATGATTTCTAGTGTAAGTTAATGATTATAATTTACTTTCTTAATTTTTGTAAGTAAGTTTAATTTAATGCTCTTTAGTACATATTTCTCTCGAAGATGTATAGGCCAAATACTGTCAAACTTGCTATGTCCTGAAAGGCTTTTTTCTGAAATGTAGGCCTAAGTATTTTGTTTCAATTTTGATGAAATATGGATTCATAACATGTTACATACTATAACTTATAGGATAGTCAATATGGGATTGAATAAGGGAGAAATATTCAATCTTCTTTAATGACATGTAATTTATTACAATTAAATTATTTTTTTCATGAAGGCCTATCTTTTTAAATATTAAGTTCCTAGGTAGGCCTAACTTAAAATTACTAAAAAAGAATTGCTTAATAGCGTTATATATCCATATAGGCTATTATATAGTAGGAGAGCATGTTTTATTTCCTCCTTTTTTATGAGATTGTGTGCATTGTATGAAAAATCCATTATAAAGGTTTTGTGCTGTAGATGAACAGAATCGCGTTTAACTCACATCGGCCCACGGGGCTACGCCCTACAGGCTTTCAAAACTTCAATGTTAATCTTATGGTAGAAGGACAATTGATTGAAGCATTAGACAGTTGTTTTAATAACAAAAATTCTAGCAAATTGGGAAAAACATATGCTTTAGTTATAACATATTATTTTGACTAATTGGGTCAAGACTGTCCAGTTCAACTAAAAAAATGTTGGTTGAATTTCAACCAGGAGGCGATCTCTAGTTAAGATAAATGCATTTATAAGTATGACTCTGATACAGTGTGACTTTTAATGTAACTTTTTGGCTGTGACCAACTCACCTGGGGGTAACTCAAGTATACCAAGATCTGTCAGTTTTTGCTTTGTTGCTTTTCAGGACACCAGACTCATTACTTACTTACTTCTTACTTCTCCACTGTAGTCTCGTAGACCCTCTTCCAGGGCATGAGACCGGTCATAGTCCTAACTTATGCGGCGAAAGGAGCCTTGTCAAATGGATTAAAAGGCAATGGGCAGGAACTTAGTGAGGAAAATAAAAAAGGCTAGGCAAATTTGATTGGAAAAGGAATTTGGGTTAGTCTGGGACACTATCAAATCAAATCAAATAAACTTTATTTCCTGATAATTCATGTACAATAATAGAGTGAAAAAAACAAAGGAACAAAATAATCCCCAATTAGACTATACGTCTGTGGCTGGAGATGAGTCAGTTGTCGGTTACTTCACTGTCATCTTAAAAATACACAGGAATATGCTTACAATGAGAAAAAAAACTAAAGCTATATTAAGAATAGAATGAAGTGTAACTAAATAAAACAAGATACAATATGATAATGACAATGATAATCATTAATTAATAAGGACATAAAAATACGGTTCGGAAAGTAGCAATGTAACATATAATATAACACCAGAATATTAAAATAAAAATGAAAAAAATGGAACAAAAACATTTAATTGTAGAAAAAGGTACAGTTAAACTTAATTAAAACTATGTGTATTGTGAGCGAAGAAGAGCTTCGGCCTGGTCCGACCCTATATCCAAAAGCCACCTAGTAATCTTACTCTTATATACAGGCACACTGTCACTCTCGGCCAATCTTATGTATTCTGGAATATTTCTATACAAAATGTGGCATATATAAAAAGGAATACCTTTTAAATGAGTATGTGTTAGTCTAGGGAATATGAACCCAACATCAACATTACCTCGAGTTGAGTACCGATGTTGTGTGGGTATAAAAATAGAAATTCTGTTGATTTTTATGTAAATGAGTAGGGATTTAATAAAAAGTTGCCTTATGTTAAGGACTGGAAAGTCATTAAAAAGTCGCAAAGAAGAATATCTAGGGCATTTCTTTAGAATAGTTTTTATAATAGACTTTTGTGTAATGGACAAAGGTTCCAGAATTGTGGGCAAGGCACCGCCCCACGCCAGGACTCCATACTGTAACGCTGACTGCACATAGGCGAAGTACACGATTCTGAGCTGCTGTCATGAGAGAACTTCACGAAGTTGCATAAATGCATAGATTAAACTACGCAATCGATTTTTTAAGTATTGAACATGTGGAGCCCAGTTTAATTTTTCTATCAAAGATAACTCCTAAGTACTTATACTGTTCCACATGCTCAACTGTCTCACAATTGCAATCAATCGCCAAAGAATCTCCACAGCAATGCATTTTTAGAGATCTGTCTCCAGGATTATAATCATTTCTAAGATATATAGGTAGACATTTTGTCTTTTGAACATTAACCGTAAGAGTGTTGTAATCAAACCAGGATTTTATATTGAGTAGATCCACAGAAGCCAGTCGGTACACCCCATCCCACGTGCAGCCAGTAGTAATAACAGCAGTGTCATCAGCGAACAACATTAATTTACTATTTAACTGAATTTGTGATATGTTATTAATATAGATTAAAAATAAAATAGGTCCAAGTGTACTTCCTTGCACAACTCCGTAATCTACGTCGGTTATGCTGCCTACTACTCCGTTTAAGCTAACCACTTGTTTCCGAGAATTAAAGTAACTACGAAACCAAGCAAGACTTTGATTTTTTACGCCAATGGATTCTAATTTATCAATCAACTTATTCCTATCAACCGAGTCAAAAGCTTTTTAGACAAATCCAAAAATGTAATTATCATTTTATGATTACTACCAAATGAGTCAAAAATCATTTTTGTTAAATCAAAAAAGGCATCTGATGTACTTTTACTACTTCTAAAACCATACTGAGAATCACTAATTATATTTTGTTGATTTAAGTAATTTAATAGTTGAATTTAATACATTTTTCAATTATTTTAGAAAATACCGTTAAAAGAGATATTGGTCTGTAGTTTGATTTAATAGATTTTGAGCCAGATTTAAATAAAGGAATTACTTTTGCAATTTTAAACGCGTTAGGAAACTCCCCAGATCTTAAACTACGATTAATTATATAATGAAGAGGTTCAATCAATGAATTAATGCAGTTTTTAATTAATTTTGCCGGAATATTATCAATTCCAGGTGCAGAACCTCCTCTAAGACTCTGTACGACTTTGAGTATGTCATCTCTGCTAACATACTGAAAATGAAATACAGAATCCTGATGATAGACAGCTTCTACCACTGCAGGTGGCGGACCCCCCGGCCTCAAAGCCATTGCAAGATCCGTCCCAACAGACGCAAAATAATTGTTGAAAGAATTGGAAATAATTTTCGTTTGGTCAAGAGTGACAGTGTTGCCAACAGTCACGAATGCACTAATAGGAAATAAATCGTTTTTTGCCGGGCGTCCTGCTGCCTCATTAACTAATTGCCAAAATCTCTTAGGATCACCACTTGCTTCATCTATTTTATTTCTGTAATAGTCAAATTTTACGCGTTTAATTAAAGAATGAATCATGTTTCTATAAAAAATAAATCGCATACGTAGTCTGTAATTGTCAGGTTGCTTTAATGACTTCCGATGTAGTTTATCTCGCTCACGAATTGAGTTAATTAATCCTGCAGTGATCCATGGCTTAATTCGTCTATTTTTAGAGTTAAAACTCTGTAGAGTTGTATTTTTTATAATAATATTTTGTATTGAATCAACCATAACCGCTGTACAAACATCTAAATTTTTTGTGTCATCTATAAAATTCTGCCAACTAAATTTTGATATATCATTATGAACTTGAATCCAATCTGTTTTATTTCTCTCTAACATGGTAGTTAAATTATTTTTATTTTTCTCAGAATACAAAGATAAAAAAGTTAATCTATGATCTGTAATCGAAGACTGAAAAACGGCAGACTGAACGCTTATTGAGTTTAATAATTTTATAAAAAAATGATCAATACATGTCTGACTACTTGGTCGAGTCACTTTATCAATGCAGGATATAAACCCCGCATCATAAAGGATGTCTAAATAATTGTCTTCTATCGAATTTTGAGCAACGTGTAATATGTTGATATTTAAATCCCCCGTTAAAATTCTTAAAACTCGATTTTCTTGATGATTGACGTAGTCCCGCAAGCCTTGTATAAAATTATCGATGTCTGAACTTGGGCTGCGATAAACACATAATAGTTCACATGCCTCACCGGCCCACCGGAAGGTGAGCGATAGGCAGCTGGCCACGCCCCCCAGTCGCAGCTGTTGGCAGGTTACAAGAATCGCACTGTCAATATAGACCACAATGCCGTCATTTTGATTAATTGGATTATCTGTTTTAAATACATTATACCCATCAAGTTGCTCTATTTGTAGGTCTCCGTGTAACCAGGCTTCGCTCAAAACAATACAATGAATTTTTATAGGTAAATTATTTAAGACAACAAACATTTGGTCAATGTTCTTTGAGTAACTACGAATATTCTGGTGCACAACATTAAAACATAACTTATTCCCCGCATTACTAATGTTTAAAATATCTTTATAATCCTTAACTAACTTACAATCTATTAAAAAGTCATTATCATCTCTACCAATTAAATCTACCATTTGGTTAAGTCCCGGTGTTCGGCTAAGTGACAACTTTTAAAGAAATATAAAGCAAAATACATGTTTTTGTATCAACAAAATTACTAAGAGGGAACGGAAGTTAATGAATAGGCAAAAATAGTAAATGAATAAATGAATCAATAGACACTAATCTAAATATCAATAAACAGTTATTAACCCAAATCAGTATGTCAAGAATGTTAAAAAGCATAGTTTAAAAAATTCATATTTTGTAGATACTTTTACATAGTAATACTATCTGCAGTTCGATATAATATCACCAAAGAATCTGTGCATCCCATTATTCTGCTAATCTTGGAAGGAATTCAGACGTAGAAATATGTATAGTATGTAGCATACGCATTTGTCAAAATAGATTACAAAGAATCCGCTTTCGTATTGTCCACGTTTAGCATTTCATGCTACAATAGGTTTGTAAACTATTTTGAATTGCTATAAAGTCCCACTGAGGAAAAATATTTGAATATTACTTTATTATTTTTTAACTTCAAACTCAAATATATCCCACTAGAACTTTTATAGAGTTAACATGAAAAGATATGTTTATTTAAACGGAATATAAACTTACTCCAAATAAGTCCATAAATGTAAAAAACCCCGATCCAAAATGATTTATACGTCAGAGTTATTCATGATAAAAATAAAATGTATACTTCACTTGTAGGCCTAAACTTACATCCAGATCAAATAACCTACTACAGTATATGTTCATTTTCACACATGAATAACTGATAATCTCTTTAAAATCAATTGCACACACTTAATTAAATCGATTGCGAAAACTTTAGATGGGCCTTTTAGTATAGTATAAAAAAAAAAATTGATGTCTTCGATTACCTACTTAACATCTACTGAAAACTATTTACATTGTAATTTCTAAAATGAACCCGTACGTCCCAAAAAATTATACACACATAGACATATTACATTTATTACAATTGATAATCATACTAACAATTTTAAGGCACTTAATTTACAATTAACTATTATTTGCCATAATAAAACTATACTTCTTAGGTAGAAGCTAATTTTAACCAACCATTTTTTAATTTAAAAAATATATTTTTTCCATGTTGTATTATAATAAAACAATTGAAATATACAATTATTCCTACGAGGAAACTGTCTACAAAATAAAAAGAGAGAAACAAATTGTACGCCACACTAAAACGCATAGGTACTGATGAGTTGTATGATAATACTTATTATCCTAATACTTAATATTCCTTATTCGTTACATTCAAAATTCAAATCATTATGCGACCTTACAACTTTGTTAAATTTTAATCGTAGTACTTAACTCATTGAATAAATAAATAAACAATGGTAATTAAAAGATGTAATTAATGGGTTACATTCTTTACGATTTATTTGAGTCATTTTAATAAGAGAATTGCCGAATACTCAACAATGTATAAGATTATATTTGCCAAAAGAGGACTGTAATTGAATTAATTAAGAAGACTTTAAAAAATAATTGTAAAACATAAATCAAAGAGCAAACAATTAGTTGACAGAAGAAATTGTAGGAAAAAAATGTTATGATCAAAGTTAAAACGTTGCGTTAGCAGTTAATATTTATATCTAAAATAATATTTCATGTAGGCAGATGGCATGAATATACGTTTCTAAAAGTGTGATTTATTATGAAGTTAAATAATCAATAATTAGATATGCATCAATGTTACTATTTGAACACTTACTTCAGAAATAACTTAAGGAGAAGTCAAGGAAAGTGTTAATTTCAGGATTGCTTGGTATCTGTAGTTCCCGTGGCGTGTGACTGCTGAGCTGTAGGCTGGACCTGCTCTGGAAGCTGCGGGGGAGCGGGCTGCCAGTGTTTCCGTAGGTCTGCGAGATTTCTCACCCTCACAGGTCGGCCAGTCGCTGTTGGTTTGATGATTACACGGCCATCCGTCACCCACGCTGATGCTAGGTTGTGCTGCTTCACCATCTCACGGGCTTTGTTGAAAACGTCCCTAGTAGCCGGTGTCAAGTGATTGTTGAAATAGACCTGCTGTTTAGGGAAGCCGGCATGGATATCTTGGGCATACAGCAATCCTTTCTTCTTCCTGGCGTTCATCCAATCCCACTTTATAGTGCGAGAAAGAAAATTTACAACAATAGGCGGCGGCCGATTGTCACCCTTGCGAGGAGCTAGCCTATGCGCGACGTCGATTTCGGATATGTAAAATTTTACACCGATTGCCTTAGCAACACATTCCAACACATCGTACACATTTTCAGCTTTGTTAAAAGGCACGCCAGTGATTACTAAATTGTTAATTCGAGAATATTGTTGTAGTTCATTATTCTCGTCAGTCAGTTTAGAAATATCTAGTTTAAACTGTTCATTTTCACTTTTTAACATTTGTACATCTTCACGTGTTGCCTCATTTTCTTTCTTTATTTCCGAAACTTGGGATTTAATGTTGTTCACATCGGTTAGAATATTTGAAAGATCAGATTCGACTTTATCAAAGCGCGAAAATGTAGCTGTCCATTTCATTTCATTGTCCTGCCTAAACGAGTTGATTGCTTTTAAGATCTCACCTTCCGATTCGGATTCCTGCGTCTTCATAGATTTAATGCTCGAGTCCGTTGATTTACTTTCACACACAGCACATTTCCAGCAAATTCTTAAAGCACTAGGCATTTTCTTGTAGTCATCCATTGAACCTATTGTTGTACACATCGGATGAAAGTCATTGTCACATTCGGAACAAGTAATTGACTCCTCCCCACTTTTTAAGTCGATATTGCACTTAAAACAATTAACCGCCATTTCCCTCACACAAAATTTTAAATTAAAAACAAATTAAGAATAAAGTTAAAAAAGCATTGACGACATAAGTAAAATAACCGAACACGGCCGGACGCTGCACTACCGGTGCTGGACACTGGACGCGAGCGGAGCGGTGAGGTCCGTCTCCATCGGCTGCCCGGCAACGACTGAACACTGAACTATAAAAGCACTCTTCCAACAGATGATTTTTTAACTGAGATTTAAATTTTTTAATGTCGTTGATTTCTCTTAAACTTGGGGGTAATTTTGAAAAAAGCTTTCGACCGATATAATCAGGTTTCTTCTCAAAAAGTGTGAGTCTATGTTGCACTGAAGGGTTTAAATGTCTATTTCTTGTATTGTAAAGATGATTGTGAGACTGAATGAGATTATTTTCTCTGACAAAACAAATTACTTCAAACATAAAGAGAGAGGGAACAGTCATAATTCTTAACTCTACAAAATGTTGTCTACATGAGTCTTGAGGTCTAAGTCTTAGCATTGAACGAATTGCTCTCTTCTGAATTACAAAAATCCTGTTCAAGTTATGTTTACTAGAATTTCCCCAAAGTACAATGGAATATCTTATGTAGCTTTCAATTAAACTAAAATAGACAAGTTTTGACAATGGGAGATTGTTCAAGAGTGCTATATTCCGAAGAACAAAAATGTTCCCAGACAAAGTGTTTGCAAGTTTACTCACATGTTCATTCCATGTGAGACCACCGTCCAACCTCACACCCAGGTAGTCCACTGTATCCGACTGATCGAGGAATTCATCATCCAGACAGACTAGAGGGGGTTCTAAACCTTCTCTCTCTAAAAGTCTCTTTTTCTGATCAGTTGAGAAAAAAACATAATTGGTTTTACTTGGATTGATATTTAGGTTAATATCAGAAAAATATTGAGACAGAGTGTTAATAAGAGTGTAATTACCATGTTCTAAGAATTGAAGATTTTTATGGCTAAAAAACAAGGAGGTGTCATCATCAAAAATTGTTAAGGAACTATTAGGTACATAATCAGATATATTATTAATATAAATTAAAAACAGAATTGGGCCAAGAATCGACCCTTGAGGCACCCCCACCTGCAGATGAAGTAACCTTGATGTATACTGTTCCCTCAGTCCGCTGGAGTCAGAAAAATCAATCACTGTTCTTTGACATCTATTAGAGAGATAAGAGGAAAACCACTCTAAAACTGTACCACAGATTCCTAGAGTTTGAAGCTTGTGGATCAAAATACTATGGTTGACGCAATCGAATGCCTTGGAGAGATCAATAAAACAACCAATAGCCATTTCACCACCCTCCAAGGCACCGATGCATTTATTTACAAAGTTTATCAAAGCGAGTTTAGTGGACTTCCTCTTTTGGTATCCAAACTGATTGGAAAAAATTAAGTCATTATCAGTCAAAAAGGAAATTAGTCTATTACAAACAACTTTCTCCAAAATCTTGGAGATGGACGATAGGTGCGAGATCGGACGGTAATTGGCAATGAGACATGGATCTTCTTTTTTGTGAAGCGGCTTAATGAGAGATAGTTTTGCATTTTCAGGAAATAAGCCAGAAGCTAAAGAAAAATTAATTAAATGTAAGTACGGAGTTTTGAGAGAAGAGTAACAAGTTTTTATTAAATTCATTGAGATGCCATCGGCTCCGCAGGATTTTTTCTTGGGCAATTCACAAATCAATTTAGTGAGTTCAGCTTCTGATACTGGTTCAAAACAAGAAAAACTAATGGAATTGCTGTTAATGGCTGTGGATTGTGAACTTACAATGGAGGAATCTACATTTGATTGAAGTGTGAAAAAGTCGTTGAAGATGTTACTCACCAAATCAGGATCAGTTACCAAGTCGTTTCCAACTTTGAGGGAGATTTTACTATTAACTCTATTACTTTTGTTTCGAGATTTATTAATGAACCCCCATGCTGCCTTAGTGGGATTTTTTGCACAATCTACATTTTGCTTGACAAAACTAGATTTGGCCTCAAGAATTTTCTTTCTATAAAGCTTTTTCTTTTTGTTGTACTCATCTCTCAAAAAAGAGTCACGGGTGTCCTGCCATGCAGAATATATATGAAATAAATCAACTTTAAGAAACTTAATCTCATCAGTAAGCCACCTCTGCTTATCTATTGTGTTGAAACGTTTTTTCTTCAATGGACAGGCTATTTGAATGTAATAGGTCAAAGTATTTATAAAACTATTGTATTTTGAATCTAGGGTGTGAGCACTGAAAAAATCATGCCACTTTTCTTGTTCAAGTCTGAAATTAAGTTCTTTCAAACTTTCCTCACCAAAATCCCTACCCTTAAAACTACTACAATCAGATCTAATTATGCCCCATACCGGTATCTCAAGTAAAACAGCACAGTGGTCTGAGATTAAACTTTCTATTACAGAGGATGAACAATTACTAAAGTTAGTCAAAAAGATGTCTAGGCAGCTTTCTGAATGTTCAGCGAACCTCGTAGGGGCAAAGTTAACTTGGGATAAACCAAAACCGTTGACAATATTACAGAATGCTTCATATTCACCAGGATGCATAATGGGATCCAGGTTAAAATCTCCAGCCAGGATCACTTTCCTAGAGTGGGCTGATATTTCTCTAAGATAAGACTCCAAGATTTAAAAACTACCATAACCTAGTAGAAAATTTTTTACTTTAGAGAATATATGTAGCCTAATACATTCAACAGTTTATTAATAAATTAAATTAAATGAAATCAAATGTATTACCACCAGGTACTAAAAGATTTTCTCAATCAATACAGAAATTACAAAATTTGCTATGTCAGAAAAATTATTACTAGTAGGCCTAATGAAAAAACTATTTACAAAAGATCCCATTTCATTCAATTCACATGTTTTGGAATCACAATCAGGCCTATTGCTGGGAACAGGGTGTCTAGTAGTCTTGACAATCTGGAAAGTCTTGAATTAGTATTGAATTTAACAATGGTCTTGAAAAGTCTGGAATTAGTCTTGAATTTGCCCTCTAGTCTTGAAATTTATAAACAATTTTAATTATGGAGACTCTCGTGATCGCCCATCAAGATTGCTAACTGGAGACGCTTATGATCCCCAATCAAAACGCTTGCGACTGTAGACAATAAATGCTCGCGACCACCGTGCGGAGATGCTGGTATTGACTCTTGATTCAGTGTATGCTGGAAAATGGCCTAAAAATGGTGTTAACTATCATTGGCCTACAAGCTAATGAAAAACGAGGAGAAGCAACATTTTAATTATTACCAAATATATGCAATTTTTATGTGTTCTATCAATTTGATATCACTGTTGAATTTGTGGAATATTTATATTATTTGTTTTAATAATAAACTAAACAGCCCTACGAAGGACAGGCACACAGCTAGTATTTAATAAAAATAGAATTACACATTTGTGCATTATTTTAATAGAAACGATTTAAATTTTCAATGTTGTTGCAGAATTAATATTCTTCTTATTAATAAGTTAGAATTTTATGGTTTCATTTCAATAGTCTTGCTTTTAACAAAAAATATGAAGATAAATTGTATGAGCCGCTGATTTGCTATTGAAGACTAAAATTTATTAGCCGCTGAACTTCCATTGAAGACTGAAATAGAATACACAAACCTTCTGTCGAGCGGCTCAAATTTGTTGTTGTATATTATCACCACATGCTTTGCCATGAATACAGCATTGTCAAGTGATAAAGAACATACTATCCATCGAAAGATTGGTCTTAAGGATTAAAATAGACAAAACATATCAAAAACACAGTTCAGTTTGTCTATTTTGATCCTTGACCAATCCTTAAATGGATAGTATGTTCTTGTATCACTTAACAATGTCGTATTCTCGGTAAAATATGTAGTGATTATATTCAACAATAAAATTTGAGCTGCTTGACGGAAGGTATGTGTATAGGTACTATTTTAAAACAAATATGTTAGCGGCCACTATATAAATAATTTTGTAAAATGTAAAATAGAAATTAATAAGTCGAGTAATGTAATAGTCTTGAAAAAGCGCAAGAAGTCTTGAAAAAGTCTGGAATTAGTCTTGAATTTTGAAAGAGAAATAAACTAGACACCCTGTGGGAAGGACTTGTTTAAAAAAATATGTTTCTATTTTCAACATGTCATGGTCTGAGAAAGGAAATTTAATGACGTCCACTTCAAAACTACTTTTATATGTGCATTAGTAAATGCCTTTTCCAAACATGCCGCCAGCCTTGTATTTTAGACGTGTTATTTAAAACTGAAAAACCAAACCGACACAGTAAATTTTTAAAATTAATAACTGATTTTTTTTTTTGCTCGTTGACATCTAAGGCTGCATTTAAGTCACCCCCAATAATGATTGTATATTTTTCTATCTAGGCCTATTTTCAAAATCCAATAATCTATCCAAATTACTGAGAAAAGTATCCATCAGCGACCATCAGGGGATCTATAGCCTACAGAGAAAATAAAAGAACATTTAGATCTACAATAGCAATTCTGCAAATTTCAAAATCAATTTCAACATTTAACCACACAAAATCTAAAGGAGTACAGTCTAATTTATTTTTGACAAAAATAATGTCTCCTCCACTCTTATATTCATGTCTTCAGAAGTGAGCACCAATATAAAAACCCTCAGGAACATAAAAGCTAATTTCATCACTAAAGAGCCAGTGTTCCAAAATACATAAAAAGTCAAAATTGTTACCAAACTCAAATAATACATCAACCTTTTCTCTTAAACTTTTAATTTAAATTTTATTTTTAAATAAAAATAGGAAATTTAAACTAACTTTATCATTTAAGAATTTGTTAAAGACCAGGCCATGTTTAATAGTCTTATCACAAGGTACCAGTAGGTCTTCATTGATGAACCCATCGTTGCAAGAGCCAGTTCCTCCTTGATGAACCCATCGTTGCAAAAGCCAGTTCCTCCTGGATAACAAATAACAAATGCTTTATTTTTTTTAGGCAAAGTTGGGACTATATAGGCCTCTCTACCACTTAACCTCAGTGTAAACTACAAGAAGTTTAGTAGTTTAAGTAAAAAATAATCAAAAGAAATATTAAAATATAAAAGACATAATATGACTAAGGAAATTTCTGACAAAAATACAACAGAATTTAGTTTCAAACAATTACCATGTCAACAATTACAATTATTAAACCTGGATGGTATTAGAGAAAGTAAGGGGGTGAACCCTTACAGTGCATGTGAATGTTACTGATAACATTTCCAGCAGAACACAGATTTGAATCTACGACACTGCAGCCATGGTCCCGAAGTCTGGCATGGAAACCACTACGCCACTGACTCACCCAATGGGACGTAATCACTGCCAAAACGCTGAATGCTTGAAATTTATTCTTTTAGATGAATATGAATGAAAAATGAGTTTATAATTAATGGATGTGATGTTTTGTTGAAGGCCTCCTGAGTTTGAAAGCAGTGACTACTTCGGTTTTAAACAACCGCGAGGCCCAAACCGGAATCCAGAGTTTGAAGATGATGACATGAAGTAAGACAATAGCTTTACTTCACTAAACTTTTAACTATTTGTTAAGTTACCAAACCATTTTGAAGAAATATATAGCTATTTTTTATGAATGTTTATATCTAATCATTGCAATTTCATGAAAGATTTACCAGGGTAAGTACTTAAATTAAATACGGGTTACAAAGGCTTGTTTGGAGCTCACATAATAGATAAATTGAAAACAACAACCAACAATCTATAATTTTTTCCCAAATGTTGATATAGGCTACTGTACACTGCCCCCCCCCCCCCAAACAGAAAAAAAGCAAAACAACAACAAAAAAACTAAAAAACTTATTTGAAACTGAATAAAATATATTTAGGCTTAGGGGTAAGTTTTTTGTATCTATATTAATTTTTTAAGTGGTGCATACTAAGTAGCTTTTTGTATATCGCTATTAAGAATGTTCTTTTAGGATAATTTTCGGGAACTTTTAGCCATAATTTGAATTTAAGTTGCTCCATTGTGTCAGTCAAATAAAACGAAAAAAAAAAAAAACATAAAATAAGGTAGACATCTGTACAAGAGAAAGCTCAGTGGTACCACAGACTATCTATACAAACCACAGTTTCATTATTCGTGGTGGTACATGGTACTTGACGATTCCCCGATCATCCGATCGAAGACACTGGATGTAAGATGTACATTGAAAAAATCTCATTACGTAGTGTTAAGAAGATATTTAGAACTCGCTACCGGTATGTCAGAGATATTTAACTTTGGGCTTTGCCAAACATCAAGTTTCCAAGTTGAAACTCTCCAATGTTTGAGAATTGAGATTTAAAATCAATTCATCCTCTACATTGTCACACATGAATTGCAACACAAAAGTGTGGTCAGCGTTAGATAACTTCTGACAGAAGGAGCCACGTTGAAATCTTTTAATAAAACTTTTATCTTTGAACTTAAAAATATGTGTGTAACTATGCATTTATGAAAATTGGTATACTCTTGTTATTATAAGATTTACACAGCAACAAAGTTGTTCTATTTATTCTAGGGCTTGGTGTCGGTGTGTTAACTTTTTGTTACTGAAATCAAATATTTGCTGAACACAAATGGTTTGCTCCGTGACAAGAAGCCCAGCTCCACCGGCAGCAAGCTTTACAACACTCTCTCCACAGCTATGGTACTATGGTACTCCAAGATGATCCCTTGAAGCAGCAACTCCACGACTCAACAAACCTGTCTACGTGATCCAGGAGTTTAGATGAAATAACATCTTATATATATGTATATCCTATATGAGACTGTTCTCAAAGTTTATGCAATAAAGTTTTTCTGAATTCTAAAGAAAGAAATACTGTAGTACGTAAAGGTTAAAATTTTCGTATCATCTTTTTCAGCCACTTTTCTTCGATGTTTGACTTCAGAGTGATGACAGATCCATTTGAAATGCACAGGTTCTTTGAGCAAAAAGTGAATGAAATGATGAAATCGTTTATGTCTCCTGATGGACTACCTGGTTTTCAAGGATTCGGTAAGTTGAATAAAATTGTAGGCCTACATGTATTGTAAACTAATTTGGACTATTGGTCCAAATTAGTTTACAATACATGTCCAAAATATCTTACTGGAGGAGAGGCCAGGCTCTCTATTCAGTAACATAATTTTTTTCATTTACACAGTCTGCTCTAAGTCGGATGATTACAAAACAAAAATAGCCTAAATTATATAATCTCAAATTCTAATTAAATAACATATAGCCTAATATAGAACAGTATAGAATAATACAAAAAGAGAGACACTTTAGTCTAATTTTAAAAATGCCATTGACAAGATCGTTTTTGCTTTTTGCATTAGGACTGATAATAGACATCTTGCTAGCCTAATGATTAGCATCTTACACTTTTGTTGAAGAGGTTATAGGTTTGATTCCCGGGATGTGCACTAAACTTAAATTGATTTGGGCCGCTTTCCCTTAAAAGTGTTTCTTTTATTCTATAATCCTTCAGCTAAAATGCCTGTAATGTGTAAATTACATACAAGCCGAAAAAATTAGTAAAAAGCTAATTGGTAGAAATTTCAATTTTTTTAAAGATTTTTCCCATGTTCATTCTTGTTTTGCAGGTGTGTTTGAACCTGTGCCTGCCATCACAGAGAAACAGGATCCTAGAGACCACTACCTGAAGCCTGGAGCGAAGACATCACCCTCTCTGGATAAGAGTGGGGATGAAAAGTATGTTCATTCACACATCATACGTGTACACTTTCAGTACATAGTTAGTTGTTTTTTATTCTCAATAAGGTACATTTAAAAATATTTTTGAATCCAAAATGATTATTTTTTCTAAAGTATCAGTCAATGCAAAAATCTTCATAATTTGCTACACAATTAATTAATGTTTACTGAACTATTTAACACTGCTATGCGGTTATTGAGATTACCCTAGTTCAAGAGTGCCTAGTAGGCATTAAGAATGGAAATAAGTCTCTAAAATGCTCGACTAATGTTTGTTATGAAATTATTAAACAAAGTGTAATACCATTGACTATATACACGAATGTGAATAGACTTCTCATGGTATAGGCGTGTTTGAAACCAATTTACGGTTGCGCCATCTTCGACGCCGTACATGGAAGTATAAGGTACATATGATATATAAATCACTACTTTTACTCTTCAATCAAGTATGAAACATTTTGTCATGGAGGGTTATGTGTATGTTGTGATTAAATGTTTTTGCAGCACTGAAAATCTAGCTGAATAGTGACAACATCGATTCCTGCAACTCTGGCGCGGCGTACACAAACCTTCCAAATTTTGGTATCAAACAAAATACATTGGATTGAAGTTTGTTCACGTTCGTGTACATAGTAAATGGTAATACCATTCAGGGGCGAACCCAGGATTCAATTTCGGGGGGGGGGGGGATATTTTTTTGCGGAGGGGTCACACTGGGGGGTTTGGGGGTATGGAATACCCCCCCCCCCCCAGAACACGGTCCGGGGGGCCTGCCCCAAATAATTTTGGATTTTTTTAACTAAATGGTTAGTTTTAATGAATTTTAGAAGTTAAAATGAAACTTTTTGCAAACCTCTTCTCCGTCAGAATTTGGAGTGAAAATAATGGGTTCCAAATATTAAATAAAGAAATCAGACTATTATTTAAACTTGGGAAAAATTTATTGACTTTATATAACGATGGAAAAAAATAACATTAAGGCGAAGTACAGTAAAAAGTTATAGTCTAAAGTTTATTAAAAACACCAAAATACATTACTCATCAAGAGGTAAATACATGATTTATCTATAAGACACAGAACACAGTATCAGAGTTATTTATATTGTAAAGATAATATATAATTATAATAGGTAATAACTAATAACAGTATAATACAATTGTAACATAAAAGTATTATACTCGTATTATTTTAACAGTGCATATATGAAGGCAAAAGATATTGTGTCTTCTCAAAAAAAGAATCAAGTTGTCAAATTTCAAGTGGAGTATGCTACGATATTCTAGAGTCTAATAACAAAATAAGTACACTACTTAAAATTCATCAAATATTCGAGTTTACTTTATCTCTAAGATACACACACGTTTAGACTAACTAAACGGCAAAACTACAGAATAACTAATAAGTTGGGGGTGGAAGCACTGCCAGTGAATTAGAGCACGCTTAGTGCCAATCGCAAGAGCTCGACAGTGCCGACACGACGGACGCATTATATGAGCTCGTCAGTAATGCCAACGCGAAATAAATAATGTATTTCATTTCCAAAACTAAAATTACCTGTTTTGAATGTAATATTACTGATTTATCTTTTTGCATTGTGCAATTAAAACCCTTATTATTATTTATATAAGTTTGGCGTTTGAAAATAATTTTTTAACCATTTGTCATAGATTATTTTTATTTTTTGAACATATTTTTTCCAACATTTTGGAAGAGGTCATGAAATTACCCCGCAAATGGTATCAGGGGCGAACCCAGGGGGGGGGGGATAAAGGGGATATAACCCCCTGGGTTCGCCCCTGATACCATTTGAATTGATTTAAATTACGTTCGGTTTTAGACGTAACAGACTGATTACGGATGGTCTTGGGCCATGGTTTTACTAACTCACAGAAAGGCACAAGCCCATTATGATGATATAGGCCTGTTTTAAGTTCTTCCCATGAATATTGAAGTTTACACTAGTCACAGTGTTCCAAATTTCAGAGGTTCCATGAATGTTTGCAGCAAGTTTGTGATGCATCTTTGTACGAAGATTGTTATGTGTGCTTGGCTAAAGTGATACAGTAAATGAATGTTTGACAAAAAGAATTAATTAATATCCTAATTAATATTAAGGTTCTGTCTTTAGTAGACTTGTATATAGTTATAATCTTGGAGGAATTATGTATAAGGAGTGGAGGAGGTGGTGGCTAGAAGCGAAGCCGCCTTCCGCAAGCCGAGTGGTGGAGGGCTACCGAGTCGCTGAATCATGGAAGTTCAAGTGTAATTAGTTGTTTTAAATGGCAAAATAAATTTGATAACTGTTTTTAATAATTTGTTGATTATTAAGTCTACAATAGGTTTTACTGAACTATTTAACACTGCTATGCAGTTATTGAGATTACCCTAGTTCAAGAGTAAAGTAATAAACAATTTACTGGCAGATTTTGTAGGCCAGAACTGGTTGGGACATAAAGTGGACGTTTGTCAAGTTGAAGAATAACTGTTAAGGCATTGTATTTTTAAAACGTCAACTAAATCTAACGTAATAATGATTAGTAATTGTTGATTAATATTTACTTGTAAAACATCCTAATTGTGCTGATAACCTTAAAGGGTAATTGTACTTGTTAGTATAATTACTAAGTTGTAAGCATTTGATGAATTATAGTCTATTGTTTATAAGTTAGATTTAAATAATTGTACCCTAAATTTCATACAGCTTATTATTTGGTTATTTTATTATTATTAACCCATTAATAGTAATTATAAGTGCCAATAAACTACTGCCCGATATTTCAGAAATGGTTCTGAACATCACTTAAAGTTGAAAACTCAACCAGTTTTGTAAATTATAATAAACAATTTACTTTCTAAATATAAATTAATGTATTAATTTTTGTTAATAGTATGGTACCAAGCAATAAAAATAATTTTACAGCAACATATTTATAATGAGATAGTTTTTTCGGGTTTATGTATTAAAATCATTTCTTTAAAAAGTCCTTTACTTATATGTCTTTTTATAAATTTAAATATTTTTTTATCTAGAACAAAATGATATCACTGGATAGAGAATTTAATCCTCTTTTAAAAATGCAAAATATGTACTATTTGATTTGCCTTGTGTGCTTAGGATTCAAGGATTCAATTCAAAGTAGCGCACATTGTGTTTTTTCCCTATCTCTCCTGTGTTACAGCAGCGGCACCATACCACTCTACTGCCGTCCGTGCCACTCTAGTAGAGAGGAGCGGCTGACCTTACTTTAGCACGGTATATTCATATAACATGGCCACTCCTATTTAATTCCTCCAAGGTTACAACTGCTTTTACATAATACAGTCAACTCCCGATTATCGAGGGTAATGACTGGTTGAATGTCCCGGATAACCCAAAACCACGGTTAAAACAAAGAGTTCAATAAATTGAGTAAAACCCAAAATATACAAGTTTTAATTAAGAGTCGACAGGTTTCTGATATTTATTGTATTTTATTGACCAAACCTATTGGAATGAATAAACAGATCTTCTAGTTGAGTAAACAAGGAACACAATAAATGTGGACAAAAAACCTAGGTCAGGTGTTCTATTGTTTGGCATCGGGCAGCCAGGATTGGCGAGGGGGTTGGGTAAGGTGAGGTGGGAGAGGATCTGGCACTGGGTGAAGGGGATAGGGTCGCTTGGTATAATTTATTCAAGATAAGAGCACGCGTACAAAAACGAGTGATGGTTCATCTTTTTGTCTAATTGGTAAAAATTGAAGAACAACCAATTGTTCAAAATGTATGCTAATTATTGAACTAGGCTAATAAATTTATAATTTTGTCAAATACCAAACATTTCTTGAAATGTAAAACAAATGCATTACGAAATGTGTGGTTTAGCGTAATATACAACATAAAATTACTAGGGGTCATTGAACGGCACACGAATCAGAGCGATAATCACACACTGAACTGGAAACTAAATAGGACCTTTCTTGGTTTCTATTTTTAGCACATCCCGGCGGGTGACCAGTTGTTGAGTTGTTTCTAGCAGTCAAGGTCATTACTTCGCCATTGCGCACCATCCCCATCCCACTCCGCTTCGCCACGCCATCGCTCTGACTTGTCGCTCGCTGACCACATGACTACTATCTCAATAAATTACACCACCAAATAATTTACGGATAAATTTCCATGTTTCATTGTTTTTTTAATGATAAATCAAATAATAATTAGTATAGAGATTTATTCTTAAGTAATTTTAACATAAAAGATTTATAAATTATGGTATTGTTGTCTAAACTGAGAAAAAAAATAAAATTGAAATTGACTTTTTTGACCCCGGTTAATCCGCAACCCGGTTTACCCGCTGCCGGATAATCGGGAGTTTACTGTAATTGCATGAAGTTTTGTGTAGGAACAACAGCAAGTCTGCTACACCTGCATGCAGTAACCGTTTATGGTTACTTTATTCAGACAAATTATTTTTGTATACATTTTTGCAGCGGGCCTACAACATGGCTGGATAAGTTCAGCCCTAACCCTCAACAAGATGGGATACCAATGCAGCCTCGTACCTTCTCATCGTTTAAAAGTGTTATTCGAAAAACGATTACACTTCCTGATGGGGTGAGTTCTTCTCTAGAGTTGGATATGGTACAGGAATTTAAAGTAAACTTAAATACAGGTGATACGTTATAATCTGATTCTCAAGGTAATTTATACAATAGTTGTCTTATAAAGGGGCATTTAATTTAGCGTCGTGCTATCAAGGTTTTTTACCGATCGTGCTATGTATTCAGCAGATGTTCTACAATCCCTCAACTTCAACGAAATCATCTCATGGGCGAGAGGTAATAGAAAATTACAAAACTAAGCCATAAAATTTTAAAAACACGCATGTTAAAACAAAACGTAATATTTTATTCAGAGTTCAATTCCATACATTTACAATAAACATGTATAATAAAATCATGTGCACTAATAGACAATATTTACGATTGTACTGAGAAGGCTTTTAAGTCACAGACAAGTAAAATGTAAGTTAGAACACTATCAAAGTCAGTACCCTATTGATGCCTTTTTTAGAAACTTTTCTGAATAATGATCATAACATAAAAAAACTAGAGTTTTGAACAATAAGAAGGAATTACCCCCACCTGAGCCTTATATATTCTTATGGCGGTTCTGACGCCTGTTGCCTCATGGTGTTTCCTTAAGGAAGTCAGTGCAATGTTATCGTCCTAATTAATTTGATTATTTCATAGACTGTGAAGACAGAAGAAATAATTCGTAACTCTGATGGCACTGAAGAAAGGTCGGAATCGCACTCAAAGTCTGATGGAAGCAGTTCGACGCCATTTGTAGGTCCAGATTTTTCAGGTACTGAATGCATAAATAATTTTCAAGATAAATGTAATTATGATTACTTTTAAGCATAGAACTCTATATTTCCATCTGGAACACTCACGCAAGGCAAAACTTTAGGGATGGACGGGAATGGATTTTTAGTTCGGGACGGGACGGGACGGGAATTTTTATTTCCCATCCAATTTCGGGACGGGATCGGGACGGGATTGCTCTTCTCGACGCTATTGGGAAATATTCGTTTTGATTTTTATCTGAGTGTCGTATACAAACAAATTAATGTTAAATATCAACTATTTCTCCTTCCAACTTGTTCCACTTGTTTTTGTATAAGTTACAATGAATGTCCTTTTGTTGAAAAAATTCAAATATATAGTTTTGATATTTAAGGATGCAATAAGATCATGGTAAAGTATAAATTTTATTGTAACCAATAAATTTAAGTCGAATCACTAAGGAAAAACATTGCCCATGTCTTATTTAATACAAGTTTTGTTTAATGAAATATTAAACGTTTGGTACGAAGAATGAAAATAAACATTATGTACGGTAATAGTACAAAAAAGAAAAAAAAAATAGATTAAAACAATTGAAAAATTGTAAAGAAAACAATACTATATTACAATAAATAAGGCCTGCTCAGATAAAAAAGAACAAAAAAACACAAATTTAAATTAGAATGAATATTAACACTCAGAAAAGATCAACAAGCCAATGCCATTTATAAATATAATAAATATTTTGCCAATTTTTTTTATATTCATTGATTTAATGCAATATACTGAGACAGTTTCTTCCTTGAAGAATATAAATAAGAAAATTGAACTAAGAAATAATAAACTATTAGACATTATACTTTATTGTTATTTAAATGAATACATTTAACTATTTTTTGCTACATCAGAAAAAAATTAAGGAGTGTATGATGAAAAAAATTATAACAATGTAAATTTAAAGCTATAAACCCTAAAATCTAATAAATATAAGCTATAGCTAAGCCGTGTTTTCCTCGTTAGCGAGATCGTCGGCCGCGATCGCCGTCCTCGTTAGAGAGATCGTCGGCCGCGATCGCCTTCTCGTTAGCGAGATCGTCGGCCGCGATCGCCGTCCTCGTTAGCGAGATCGTCGGCCGCGATCGCCGTTCTCGTTAGCGAGATCGTCGGCCGCGATCGCCGTTCTCGTTAGCGAGATCGTCGGCCGCGATCGCCGTTCTCGTTAGCGAGATCGTCGGCCGCGATCGCCGTTCTCGTTAGCGAGATTGTCGGCCGAAATCGCCGTCCTAGTTAGCAAGATCGTCGGCCGCGATCGCCGGCCGCCGTTCGGCAGTTCCCGTCCCGATAAATTCCCGAGTATAAAAAAATCCCGCCCGATGATCGGGACGAAAATTTCCCGAAAATTTTCCCGAAATTTCGGGACCCGTCCATCCCTACAAAACTTGAACCAAAAACCGCAACCTTTGTTTGAAGGGCAGGCAAAAACGCAAAATGAGCAAAAGTTTGCCATTTTCCATCTTTTCATATATTTACCTTCTGTATTCTTTGCAGTATAAAAGTAAATATATTTTAGAGTGTTGCAGACATTTGTTTTTCATTTCTGATTGCAAACAACACGCATCATGCTAATAAAAAAATTTTAAATGAGCAACTAAAGCGTTTGTGCACGCACTTGGATACACGCTTCCCTACTTGTTGCTAACTTTACTAATTCATTGAAACATATATGGTTTTAAAGCAAAATATTTGCTGATAACGGTGTAAATATATTAGCCGTAACATTTAATTAGAAAACCCCATGATAAAAAAAACGTACATCAGTATACAACTAAAACAGGATAAAGTTATTTGCACATTAGAGCTTATATTGGATTATATATAAATGAAAGTATAATTTTATGTTCATAAGCCAATATTTTAATAATTTTATTGGATAAGGCCTTTCGACACAAAAAAAGGTTAGAAACTTTTTCACGTTACGTTTTCAAAAATATTTGTTTTAATAATTTTTTTACTTTCATAATATGTACTATGTGGCAAATATTTATATACCGTATGAATCAGCAATTTATGCAGATTAAGAATACATGAGGTTCAATTTATTTATTTATTGTAAGGACAGGAAACAAGCGTGAATGACAGCGTTTGCACTGCCAGAATCTGTAAATTGGTCATTCTTGAGTGCCCTCTATCTGCCAGGTTGCGGGTTCTGATAACGGTGTGAGCGTTCCAGGTGTATATATAGAGTTCTATGTTTTTAAGATTTAAAAAATATTTAGCAGCTATATTTTTAATATCGATATATATAAATCTATATCATACATTTGCATTGTATATTTTACATTTTTTCATACCTGGGCTATATTTTAAAACTTGGACACAACTGCTCAAACTGTTTTGAACAGCAAGTAACTTATGCATGATCCTGGACTTATTCTTTAGTCATAGTTATTCAGTCCCACTGGAAACTAAAATTCCTTAGGCCTATGAAAGTTTTAACTTTAACCTATTACTTCGTCAAATAGATGTATAATATTTATTTTAAAACTAAATGGTTTTTTAGGTTTGTTTGACACGCCCAAATTGCCTGAATATAAGGATCCAAGATATCAGTTCCTTAAACCAGGATACGAAAAATTCAACCCCAACAATGAAAAAATAGACAAAGACCTAGACAAACAGTAAGTGCATTTCATTTTACAAAGCACACAAACTAGAGCACTCTAGAGCTTTTAAAATACTCTGTGGTTACCTACTTGGAACCTGGTAAATTATGAACTGAAAACTTTCTTGTATAAAAATTTTTCCAGTTCTTTGAATCCTCGTCACAACAGTATAAAAATTTTATATAAGTTTTTAATAGAATAAATTGACAGTCAATGCCTGCAGACTGTGAAATAGTAAGAGTTTATCACGGGACAGAAAGTTGTAGATGCTAGAGCTAGAATGTGCACTATGCAACGTGGGTTTGTTCTACCTTGCCTGAAAAACCGCATCATGTGTCTCTTACCTCCATGTCTACCTGAACTCTTTAGTTTTCAAGAGTTTTTTTCTAAGACCTGGTGTTAGTTTATGTTACTCAATTTTTAAATTTTAAATAAAGTCTGTTATTAAAGACCCAACATGTCAACAAGATGCTGTATTTTGAATTTAAAAAACAGAGTGAATATTGTTGGTGAAATAAACCATATCATTCACACTTGTAAATGAAACTTTGCAGACGGGCACCGTTAGAAACTCAGTTCCAGTCGCTCTGAATCACTTTGTCCTGTTTATGTCATTGTGATTTAATATGGTGTAATTTAAGTGCAAGCCTAAATGCTTTCAGTAGCTTTAAGTACTTTCTTATCGGGAAAAGTGCAAATATAAATCTTGGCAAACTCAAAAAGCATGTAAAATGTTTACCATGTATTGATAAATGAAAATCACTCCAGATATTGACCTTTGTATTTTGTTATAATATAATTCCTTAATGTATTGAAGTCTATGAGGGACTTGTTTTTGCTTGGTATCTAATTTATTCGCAACGCTATGGTAAATTTTCAATTATAAGGATAAAAAAAAAATATTTTAAATTGATTTGTTTAGGATTGAAGAAGCTGGAATAGAGAGTTTGCCAGCCTTTACCAAAGAACCAAGCATGCCTCAGCCAAACATGAATGGAGCTTTCAAAAGTTTTACAAGAAGAATTGTTACGTTACCGAATGGGGTGAGTGAACCTTTTCCCCTTTATTTAGCTAAAACACAAAACAAAAAAGTCTTAAAATCCAGCATTGAATGGTTCACTAGAACGTAATAAAAAGATAGATTGAAATAATAACTTTAAAATTTTTAACAAACCAAATCACAGACTGCTTTGTGAACTATGAATATGATCGTAGATCTTGAAATTTCACCTGAAGATGAATCATCATGTGTGTAATGTGGATAAATTGCACAAAAAAAGTGTGTCAAACCGTCATAGAGTTTATTTGTATTAGGTAAATAGTTTATTTTAAATTATCCGTCTGGACTACCCAGAATAAAGATTTCTTTGTAAATTTCAATGTCTTGGCTTTTTTTAAGGTTTTGATGAGGAACAGTTCGTACGAGATTTGGTGAATATCAATGAACTAGTCATTAGCCTACAATAGCTTACAATCCATTTAACCATTCTAGTTAGCCTGAAATTTGCCAATTAACTGTAGATTTTGATGGTTAGTATCAAGGAATCTAAAATAAATAAAAACAAGGTAAGGGTCAAGACATGCAACACCCTCTAAGCACCAGATGATCTTTTACACCCATGGCATCATCATTATCATTACCAGCATAAGTAAATGGTGATGTCATAGGTGCAAAAGAACATTTGGTACATAGAGGGTGTTGCATGTCTTGACCCCTACCTTCTCTTTATTTTATTTTAGATTCCTTGGTTAATATGATTATATAGCTTGTTTCTTTACTGCTTTTGGTCAATTCAGAATCAGAATCATCTTTACAATAATCAAGATTACGAATCCTATACTATAATACGAGTGTCTGAAGCAATGTATTTTCAACAATCTCGAAATCTAATTAGTATATTTTACTTGAACTTAGCATTTAAGATTATTTTGGCCTAAAAATAATTTTAGAAACATCCTCAACCCCAGTAAAAATCAAATTTTGTTTAAAACTACGTTAAGATTGAAATTTTTGATTTTTTAATATTGGTCTTATGGGTTGCCATCAAGAAAACGAAAGGTAAAAAAAATAAAAGAATGCTACTTTCAAGCATCGGCTTGAAACAGCTGCCACCTATGAAAAGGTATAGTTGGCGTAAACTTCAAAGCCTGATTACCATGATTCTGTAACAAAAATGAATTAAAACCAACGAGCAAGGCTCGATTAACACGGTACTTGTGTCAAATTACAGAAGTTTGAAAATACAATCTGTTGTCAGTCCTGGATGGCCAAATCTGGCGATGACCCCAGCTTAGTATGCCTTAGCAGTGGCCCTATGGCTTAGCACTGTTTTTTAAACTTGCAGTTTTGTAACCCTTAGTTTCAAATGTTTTAATACTAAATAGGAATTGCCAGTCAATTAACTTAGTATCCCTGACAGTCTCGTGGTATTCTGCAATTGTTTTCTCAATGACAACATTAATATAACTCAATCAGTACTGACTGAGCAATGGATATTTGGAGTTATTGTAATCAGAAACCTCAGGTCCACTTCATTCCAGTTCAGTGGTGTTTTACTTTTCTCGTTCTCCTCTGTGTTTAAGGTTGTAGAATCAGAAGAAATAGTTCATAATGCGGACGGTACGGAGCAGCGAACTGTCACCCATACATGGCCCGACGGCACCACCAAAAGCACCACGGTTCCAAACACAGGGCCTCTGCTTACCGGTATGTGAGAGATACACTGGCCTCTCAGAAGTTTCTTAGATACAGTAAAAGCCCTCTAACCTGACCTCTGATGGTCCGGCCACCAAATAATCTGGCCTCCCGTAAGTGAAACTTTTGGTTACAGACATGGTCTGAAATAGGGGTGGACGAGATTGGATTTTTAGTTTGAGATGAGACAAGACGGGATTTTAAATTCTCATAAAATTTTGAGTTGAGATCAAGACGGGATTTCCCTTCTCGTACATTTCAGGGTTTCAAGTAACTGTGGAAAAATAAGATCCTTAGATTAGTGGACCAGCCAGAATTAAAAAGGGATCTAGCAAACCAATAGCTATTTGTTGAATTGAAATATAATCAAATTTCATAAAACACAATATGGAAACAATTACAATATTTCAACACTCGAGGAATTAAAAGTCAATTCAAAGTGAAAACTTAAGTTTATAGGTAAACCTATGGAACACCAACATTTTCATTTTTCATGAGAAACCTTCATTGATTTGGAGTCCATTTAATTGGATATAATTTTCTTCCATTAATTAATGTCCTTTTCGTATTTCACTGGAATATTCACTTCCTATAAGCATTCATTACAATTTAAAATATTTTTTCTGATTATTTGTATAAAGTTACATGATCTTTTTCTAGTTGGTTTTGGAACAATAAAATTTTAACTAGTGTAATGATGCTCAAAATCGAGCAATTTATTTTGATATGATACAAAAGTTACATTTAGTTCTAAATCAATGACATCCAATATTGTGAATAATATAGTGAACAAAAACCACACATATTTACAGTCGTACATTAACAGGTGTTTGAAATGCTCTACTCAATCCCAATGTTATTCTAATGGGAACATTTCAAATTCAAATGAAACCATTGGCTTTTGGGCTATGAATTAACAGTCCTGTCTAAGGAGAATGTCGGCCTTAGTCAGTAACAAGACTACAAGATCGCGCCACAATCATCCTACACTCATCTCTCATTCATAATTGGCTTTAAACTATCTATTAAGTTAGGTCGCCATTTCAGTAAAGGTATAAGGTATTACATTTAATTTGTTGATAGCACCCTTATTTTAAGTATTTTTTTGTTTCTATAGCAACTATGAATACAGTAACTATAAATCCTCATAGAATCACTGATGGGGCCAATAGTGAAAAGAAGATGCTGAATTTCCACTGTGTCTTGATTATTTAAAACAATTTTGTGATATTTTCCAGACAAAAGCAATGACATTACGGTTGAAGGATACGATAAGCCCATTCTCTCATTTGCTCTGCGAGGAGTCAAAGATTTCATCGACATGTTGTTTAAGTAGATTCCTGTTTTCTGATTGTATGATGACAAAATTACTTCTAGCACAAATTAAATATGTATATTAAAATGTATTTATTGTAAATAAATATTTTTATTTCCTAATATCACTAATACTATTAATTTTATGAAATATTAGATGTATACTCCGCCTCAACATGAAAAGATAAACGGAAAACGTTTCAATGATAAATGATGAATTGTGGATGAGCTCATTCGCTTTACTCTCTTACCCACAGTCAGGCAGAATAATAAATCAAGGAAATGTGTGTGTTAAAATACATAAATTTGTTACATAATTTATTTTAATTATATAGTATTTTTTCTTCTGACTAATAAAGTGTTAGTGAGAAGCCCCTGATGGTTATCAACCTACGGTATCAATTCAAGGGCCAAAAGGAGTTGTCTTAGTTCTGAACGAGTAATTTTGACTTCAGTACACTCTCATTCATCCCAACTAATGAGCGGACTCTTGTTCATCCAAACTAACATGGCGGACACTTGGTTCGGATGTTGAAAAATTCAAATGGAACATAGTTGGACATGATTCATCATTTTTGTTGTGGTGACCTACTATGACCTACTAATATTGATGAGCGAATACAAAAAATATTTTGAAAATAAGATGTTGGAACTTCTAATATACAGCAGTAAACAAAAAGGAGTGTAAAAACTCATAGAAATGAAGCTTCAAAGTTTTTACTCTAACATATAAATCACAATGTACAAACTAGAACTCACTATGTCACTATACCTTACTGTAGTAATGTGCTATACCTAAATAAAAAATTACCTAGGCCTTTTTGGGAAATATTACTGTTCAGGTGCTAAGCTGATGTTTACTTCCTGCCTCCCCCTTCCATTTTTTTTTCCAATGCAATACATATAAAGTGTTGTCAATCACAAAGGAACAAATTATTAAGAGGTACCTGGGGATGTAAAATACGATACATTCTTGTACAGTTAGCATAACAAATAACAAATTGAAGGTGCTGAATCAACAAATTAATAAAAAAATACAGATTATGTATTTATTTACATGCTTTATTACAGGTAAAAAGTACCTAATTAAAATAAAGCAGTTCAAATAACATATTACTATAGTTGAGATGCCTATTTTACAGAAGTAAGCTTGGAATATCAGTTTGGATGCAGCCAATTTCAGATGTTGCAGAGTCTAACGAACTGTATACTGTACTACTGATAAATTTCCTCGAATTCCTCCTGTTACATATTAAAGAACTATTTCACTCTAGTTCCATGCAACTACTGATACATGTTATGAAACAAAATGTATAAACTTGAACTCTTTAATTTTTACACATGTTTATGCAACCACTAATGGTTTGAAAGATATTTTTAAAAACTGCTATGGTGAACAATAAACATGGATTTTTTGCACCTTCGGAGAATGTGAGCGTTTTACTACTTTTTTCTCCGTTTTATATAAGAATTGATTAAAATTAAATAGTTAGCATTTAGTTTGAGATGCAATCGATTTGTAAGCTAATTTGACGACTGCTTGTCGCAGCTTTGCTGCCACTCAGACTTTGTCAGTCAGGGTTCCTCCGCGAAATTTCTATTTCTTCGAGCTACAGTTACGAAGCTAACGCTCATTTATAATGACATCATACATACGTCACAAAATACGTCATCAAACATACGTCATAAAAGATGAAATAAAAATAAGTATGTATGAGATTTAAAAAATGTATAAATATTATTAATTACATAATAAAATTTAAATTCCAAAAGCGTTTTACATTTAAACCCTATGGGTGTGAGGCGTTAGCTTTATGGTTTATTCAAAACTTGTTAGCTTTGTAAATTCCTCTCTCAGCGCAAATTTGACGACAAATTTGAGTGGCAGCAAAGCTGCGACAAGCAGCCAGTAATGTTAGTAACGTCTTGGTAAAAAGTACATATTGGTACGTCATACTGACATTCAGGGGACATATGACATAGATCCAAGATGGAGAATAGTAACCGTCACACAATTGTCCATATCCACAGTGTGTCTTTGCTCTCGTTGGTGAAATGTGTTATAGCAGAGTTAATATTCAACACACTATACTAGGAATACGCTCCGATGTCCGTCCCGTACAAGAATTTTTTACTCACTTTTTGAGTTATTAGGTGACGCTTTGTTTTTGAGGGAGAGGTGAGAAAAATTCATTACGCACACAGGTGGCAAGCCTGTAGTGTGGGGCTCCCCTAAAAACGGGTTTACCCACTAAAAAACCTCGCCTCTACTCTTTAGGATTCTAACCTGGAGTTGTTTATTACATTACGTCAGGCTAGGCCTAAATTTGGCTTATGCCCGTGGGGCTCACTCCTTATCCAGCCACTCGATCAAGGGATCTGGGCCACTTCGCCGTCCAGATCGGTTTCTTTTCCAGGAGGATGCCCCGGACGAACTGTGATAAACAATCCCAGTTGCCCTCATCCTCCAAGATCTTTTGGCAGACCGAAATCCACCAAAAATGCACAAAAAAATTTGTGTGGCCTTCAGGCGGGGCCCTTCCCAACGGGGGCAGCGGAAGAATGTGTGTTCCGCATCGTCGGGAACGCCCGAGCAATAAATGCAGTCTGGTGAACCGGTCTTGCCCATCCGGTTCAGGTACGACCGAGATAGCCGTGAATTGTCAAGAATTGGCCGCCGTTCCACCCATGGTTGGACGTGCTTGATAAGTCGCGCAGTCCATCGTCCTCGGGTGTCGTGCTCCCAGCTGTGTTCCCACTGCTGGAAGGTTCTGGAGCGCTCTTCTGTTCTTGCCGTGTTCTTTTAATCTAGCCTTGTCTCTGATAAATTGCCTTTTTCTCTCCTGCCAAGAGCTTGACAGGGATAACTCCGGCGACCACCAGGACGGCAGGCTCGGACACTGTCCGGTAGGCAGAACACATCCCGAGCGCCGCTCGACGTTGAACCCGGGCGAGTCGCAACCTGTACTACTCTTTATCGAGAGCGTCTGCCTACACCTCTGCTCCATAAAAAAGCACGGACTGAACCGCGGACATCAACAGACGTCTTCTGTCGAATCGTGGAACCCCGACATTGGCCATCAGCCTACTAAGGTACGTGACTACCTTAGCGGCCTTGTCCGCCGTACGGAATATCTGATCCCTCCAGCTTAACTTGGTGTCCACCATAATCCCGAAGTACTTAGCAGCACGAGTTGATTGGACCACCTCCCTTCCCACTTGGAACGGAACGACGGTGACCATCCTCTTCTTCGTAAGGATCACAATCTCCGTCTTACGGAGAGCAAGCGAGATACCGTGATCGGACATCCATGTGTTGACCACACGCATGACTCGGTTCAACTTTAGTTGGGTCAGCTCAACGTTGCGTGCAACAATGAGAGCTGCGACATCATCGGCGTACCCAACCAAAGTGGTTTCCTCAGGCATCTCCGACCTCAGGAGGCTGTCATAGGCAACGTTCCAGAGATCCTGGCCGAGTATTGAATCTTGCGCGGCACCAGAAGTGACTTCCATCGTCCACGTTCCGTCCCTTGTGTCGTAAATCAGGCTTCGGGAGCGGAAATAATCCGCAACAAGATGAGTCGCAACAGATATGCAGGAACGCGAAAGGTGTTGCGAAGCGCATCCAGCATATCGACCCACCTCGCCGAGTTAAAGGCATTCTTGACATAAGCGTAACAAGAAGCACTACTCAGCGAGAGAAATGGTTGTGGCTCTCGGCTCTCTTCACAGCTCTCTGGACTTCGGTGATAGCGTCAATCGTTGACCGTCCCTTTCTGAAGCCGTACTGACGGAGGCATAAGTACCAGGCAGCTTCCACGGCAGACGTCAGGCGGGAACGGATCAGCTTCTTGGACAGCTTCCCAGCCGTGTCCAACATGCAAAAAGGCCTGTGGGACGACGGCAGCTCGGGATCACCTTTGCCCTTGCTGATGAGTACAAGTCTGGTGGTTTTCCAGGGAGCCGGAAACACCCCTTCTACCAAACAGGCGTTGTACATATTCTCAACAAGTCAGCATTAATTGAAAATACTTTCTTTAAAGCCTCGCTGGGAATCCGTCCGGGTCAGGAGCCTTGTTGCTCTTTAGGGAGAGAACGGAGGTTTCCATCTCCTCGAATGTGAAGAGTGGAACGTCATCTAACCGTCCGAAGTCAACCGGCGTACATCCTAGGCCTAGCCTACAAATAAATACATACAAACTATGATTTTAACTAAGACCTCAAAATAAGCAAGTAACTTAATAATAATTATGCTTATAAATTACAGAAAAATAGATTGTAGAGCGAAAAAACAATGCAATTTAAAATCCATGATTGCAAATTAATAAAAATCAAGTAATGTAAATATTGTAGAATTACGCTTACTTAACACTTAATGCATATTTTGTTACCTGAGACATAGGCTACAATGGCACAACACATTCTAATTAGTTGTTCAATTTAAATCTTTCTCCCAAATAGATATTAGTTGTATCCCATAAATTAGTTAATCGCATAATTCCGTACGACACCAATTCATTCCACATCAACATGCCTATCTTTTGGTAGACTATAATTTATAACTTCAATAAGTAAACATCAGTGTTGATCTATTTAATTTAACAAATATGTCTGTCAAAATATCAATTAAATTTTATTTAAAAACGTAACATAACGGCGAGCAAATATAAACAAGAAAAGGTTATGTTATGTTGTTTTCAGCATACATCGACAACTCAGCTGCGATGGGGGAAAATAAACTGATCATAGCAACTACATTAGTCAAACCATGTAGCCTAAACAACTAAAGTTCTGTCAAAAATTCCGGAAAATAAGCTTTTTTAATACTTGAAAATAATTGCTCGATTATAGTTTATTACCTAGTTTAAAATACTTAAAATCTAACCTGAGAATTTCATTGAAATCAAATTAGGAATAAAAAAGCCTTTTGGCTAGAGAATTTGCCTAAGAGAAATTTAAAGTCGGTCTAAAAGAATTTTATACTCTATGTTCCATAGAGGTAAAAAATTCAATTATATAACCTATTACCATGAAGTCATTTGTGGAGAACCTTACTGATTATATCCTTGGAGGATCAACAAGAAGAAGCAAAATAAGTATGCCAGTCACCCAGGAGAATGTAAAGGAAGGTAACACATCCAGTTCTTTAAGAGGGGTCTAAAGGGTCAGTCCCGGCGGACGTTGTTGAAACTACCTGAATACGTTTACACGCGTACTGAGAGCGAGAAACAATATCTAGTATTTGGTGTAAAACACTCTAGATAAAGATACTCTGCTACAATTCAGCATGTGTGAGGCCCAAAATTTAGGTAGATGATGGTGAGGAAGGAGATTTGGCCGCGGAAAGTAGGCCTTTTGATTAAGAGGGGGCAAAATGGTCCTTCTCAAAACGTCATGCAGTGCTCCGCCTGCTCCAAGTTTCCGAGTTTATTTTAAGTCCGATAAAAGTGGGATTGGTTTTAAATGAAAGATAAAGACTTGGGCTATTTGGCTAACTTTTGGATTTTTTGATATTTTGAGTCCACACCAAGTTATAATAGATCAAAGTTTATCGAATCCCTTAAAGTTTCATATGGATTCAAATTTGAAAAAATCAAAAAGTTAGCCAAATAGCCGAAGTCTTTATCTTTCATTTAAAACCAATCCCACTTTTATCGGACTTAAAATAAACTCGGAAACTTGGAGCAGGCGAAGCACTGCACAATGAAATTTTGGTCCGAGTGACCCCCGATACTGACAGCCTCTGGCGGCAGTCGCTGAAACTGACGTGCGCGCATGAATGCGATCTACTTCCAACAGCTGATTGTAATTTAAATGAATTTACATCTGTCACATGTTCATTAAGTTGTTTATTGCTTACAATTTTACATTCTGCACATGGTTTCCACCCTTCGAATGTTTTAATTTTGTTTTTCTCTTCAACCTTATAAATTTTAATTACGGTAATTTAATATAACCGTTAAATTAATTTTTTTTTGTATTTGAATTGAAAAATATAATACTGATAATGGCTCCAAAGAAACAAATTGATGGTGTAAGGAAGCAAAAACATCGCAGAGGAGAATTTCTTACGAAATGGAGAATACTTCAATCTTGCAAGGTATACCACGATATAAATGTAAATATGATATAATTATTTTTAAAAAATGTTCTTATAAACTTAGTATTACAAAATATTTTGACGTCTCTATGGTAGTATTTTGAAATTATACAATATTCTTTTATAGCTTATTTCAAACTAATAAAAAGTTGTACGCAAATTAAAGTACTGTAGGCAATCTGAGCAATAAAATGATTTTTAAAGGGTTCTCTAATACTGTAATTTAAAATATTAATTAATTGAAAATATATATATTAAAACGCAAAAGGGAAAGGTAAGTTACGTTGTTTTTAAGCAATATTAACTATTACTATTATTATAAATATAATTTACTAACCTTATCCTCCCTAGTTACAAGGGCACTTTCAAAAACGTTTGTTGTATACAATTAATTTATATTTAAATTTATTTTCATATTAATTTTTTTAGACGCAATTATATATGCATAGTTTTCTATGTGACATAAACTATTTAAGTGTATTATATTAACAGAAGCAAGCGACTTTGCAAAATCTTGACGAATCAAAATCACCCCAAACACCTTCGTGCACATTTGAGGAACCTGAAGAAAAATCTGCATTTTCAGTGCCAACAAAAAATTTCTATACTTTATAGGGAAGAAGATTATTTAGTAGTATAAATCCATCAAAGCAGACTTGGAAAGTCAGGGAATTTATAATACAGTGCTTTGTTTTATTTTACTATAAACAGAATTGGTAAAAGTATTTAGGTTTTCTGTCATAGGAGTGTTTCAAGCTTATATTTTATCCCTCCTTTCTGAATGTATAGGCTACACACTAAATTTAATCAGGCTACATTAATATGGATGAAATATAAATCCATTTATTTCCCATTAGGCCTATAATAAAACTACTAGTTTTTATAGCACTCCCGGCTTTGTTGGCGATTGTAATTTAATTACTTACATAATTAAATTTCTTTAAATTGCAAATAAATATTCTTCCATACGAATTTTATTTAACTTTAAAGTTCTGTAGAGCGAAGTCCTAAAGGAACCAAAAACCGTTGCAAAACCGTGTTTTAGTGAGCACCTATGAGGAGCACAAAGAGGAACGTGTATGAAAAATTACAACCCCGTCAGCCATAGAGTTTTGAGGATTTGTGTTTCCATGATTTATTTTAAAGCCGTTGCCCAATTTTCTTTGCAATACCAACCTGAAGAATATTTTTCTCTTAAGTTGAGCTAGTTTGCCACTCGCAGCAATGAACAGCTGCACTTAATTTAAAATAAATAATTTGGGATAATACTGGTTAAAAAACGGGCAATAGACGGCTTTTGTTTTTATCCTTCTTCTCATTTTGAGGTTCATAATGTTTATTAACGTTTATTAATTTTTATTTTGTTTTCATTAATTTTATGTCACCAGTTTTAAACTAAAAGATTTATGGTTTTTGGATATAAAATAATATTTCCTCACTATATTGTTACTTCTTTTGAAGACTAAATTGCGTAAACGTAATTTATATTCAGAATTCATTACGATAATATAATAAGTTAAGCATAGAAGAGGTAATTTCAGTTTGAAATACACTTAAACAAGAGCAAAGGCGTTCAGTTAAACTTATGAAATCGATATGTACATTTGATTGTTTTATAAATAAAGCATCAAACTCGCTGATCAGTCATAGGCCTACCCACCTTAAAAATAAGCACTTAAAGTGCGTTTGTGTTTCAAGCAACTATCTGAAGTATTTCAAAAATACAAATTTTAATTTTAATCGTGTAATAAAATAAAGGGAGTAAATAAATTAAATGTAAAGTGGCCGTAGGCTAATTTGTTTCGTCATTTCAATAAAATTAAAGAGTTTAAAAACCATTTAGCACGTGACAACAACACATTGAGTGATCCTCAGAGGTAGGGCAGTAGGCCTACAAGTAACTAAAACGTAATAACTAACAACAATGTGATAACATTTTTCAGCTAAAACAACTAATTGGAGTAGAACGACAAAGTTTTAGTTCCCTTTAGACTGTTTTAGTCAACCTTTTTTACAAATTTGAATCCAGTAGTGAAGTATGTCAGAGGCCAAGATATTCCGTGTTATCTGTACACGGAAGGAGAAGATAGGCAAAGGCGGACTAGAGCGACACGGGAAAACGTGAAGGGAGGTAGTGGCAGCAGTTGTCGAACTACATCCCTCCGCCAGCCGCGTCACAACTCAGTGACTGGAATGGGACGAACCAGGAACGAACTGTGCTCCGGTAGTTTCAGCAACGTCCGCCAGGACTGACCCTTTAGCCCCCTCTTAAGAGTCATCTTCACCTTTGGGATGGTAGCCCATTGTTGCGCAGTGGGCAATGTTAACCATAGCTTTATGGGCTTTTATGCAAAACATGGCATTTTATTCCCCTGTTTCAGACACCTTTTTTCAACCGATTTTCTTTAAACTTGGTAAGTGTTTAGTTGAATAGTTATATTAGGTCCCTCATACCTCAAAATTTTGAAATTTTGAAACTTAACAAATATTACTCTTTTTGTGACGTTGCAAAAATAAATAGATTTTCCTTAGTAATATTTTTAAGTTTTAAAAATTTTGAGGTGTGAGGGACCTAATATAACTATTCAACTAAACACTCACTTGTTATAATTCCAAGTATTTGAAGGTTTTGAAATGCAGGTTTCCAATGGTCCCTAGCGCAAAGGCCATAAATGTACCTGATCGCTGTTTTCTGTAGCTTAAAAACTATTTCAATTTTCTTTTTACGAATAACCCCACAGAACTATGGAGTTACTGATGTGAGATTCTATTAAACTAAAATAAACTAGCCTAGCTAACTCTATACTAACCATCCTAGCAATTTTCCGAAGGACACACACAGACCGGCCGAGAGCCTGTTCCTGAGATGGAGAATTTGTTCATCCCAGGTGAGCCCATCGTCCAATCTCACTCCTAGAAAACTGACTGATTTGAAATAGGAGAGTTGACTGTCACCTATCTCTCAGTGTGGAAACTGTGAAAGTTTTGAGTTTTGCCGATGTCTTGGTTGAATGAAAATGTAATTGGTCTTGGAAGAATTGAGAGAGAGTTTTAATTCGGAAAAGTACTGAGCCAGTTAGTTGACTTTGATGTATGAATCCATTTCAAGTTTTGTTTGGTCGAGGTTTTTTTATTAAAACGGTGGTGTCATCTGCATACACGACCAAGTCTTCTTCAGCAAGGGAAAGGCAAATGTCATTTATGTATATTAGAAACAGTAGGGGGTCCAGGATTGAACCCTGGGGCACCCCACTTTCAACATTTCTTGAATCAGAAATGACTGAGGACCTTTGTCTTTCACCAGACAAATGTTGGATTTCAGTGACCTTAGACCTGTCTTTAACATATAATTTGAAAGCCAAAAGTGAAAGGGGGGTACCATGCAGTGTGATGCCCAAGGAGGCCAATTTTATTCTTGTCAGACGCGTATGACAGGTCTGCAAAGCATCCGACTATGCTGCCCCCGCCATCCATAGAGTCAAGACAATCGAAGAAGAGCTGAATGAGAGCTGATTTTGTTGACCTTCCCTTCCTGAATCCGAACTGTCTGGTGAAAATCGAGAGTTTGACTCCAGGAACAGTGTAAGCTGACCACACACATAACCTTCTCCAGAACTTTGGAGAAAGAAGACAGAAGCGAGATCGGGCGATAGTTGCTAACCTCTTCCTTGTCCCCCTTTTTGTAAATGGGTTTGATTTTTTCGGTTTTGAAGATTTGAGGGAAGATCCCAGAATCAAGAGAACTATTGATGTGACGGAGAGGATGAGGCAATTCTTCTGCTCAGAACTTGATGGTTTTCATAGAAATCCCATCAAGCCCGCAAGAGGTCTTTTGGCTTCATATTTGAAATGATTTTCAGAATTTCATTGGGTCTGCACTTTTTAAAAGCTGTGACTTTTGGTCATTGTTTCTGGGGAAGCCAGAAAAGCTTAAAGTTTGCATGTCAGAATGAATATGTGAAGAGAGATTTGAGAAAAAGTTGCTGTTCATGATGTTTCTAACGGTTTTGGGATTTTTTATTTGCATGTAGTCTGATCTAATTGTGATGTTGCCAGGAGGCTCCTTAAGGGCGCCTCTGATTTTGTTGAAGATATTCTTGAGCCTTCGACCGATCTGTTCCCGAAACTTATAAATCTATTGACAGAAGAATATGACTTTTTTTTTTTTTTTACTCACAGTTTTTTTTTCTTGAAAGTTATAAGTTAATTCAGAGTTGGGGATTTTGAGTTGTTTCCAACTATCATTTAACTCTTTTAGTCTCAATTTTTTACCCTTGGACAGCATACATCAAAATGATGTGAAACTGTGCCAAGGAATATTTTGAATTTGGCATCGGTGTCGGAGACCCCATCCACCTCCCCTCCACTCCTCAAGCCTCAACCTAATCTTGAATTCTTCAAGGTTCATATCTTTGATGACCTGGTGAAAAAGGAGTATCAATAGATTGGTTTCAGATATACAGATGGGAATGGATATGATCTGAGCTGTGTGGTCTGAAATGAATGGTTCAATAACTATTGGTTGACAAAAAGGTATGGAGACTAAGATATTATAGATGCAGTTTTCAACAGAACTAGTGATGCGGATCGGTATGGAGATGGAAGTCGTGAGTCCATAAATCTGTAAAAGCAGGTCATGGATAAGGGTGGATGGGCTCTTTGGAGTAGAAGGGCAGGGACGCCACGAGAGCGGGGCGGCTGCCCCGGGCGTCACGGCCAAAGAGGCGCTGTAGCCAAGGGGAAATCCCCGTTTTATACAGGATCAAACACTTCACAAAAATTGTAAACCTGCATCAATAAATATTCTATAAACAAATAGATCAATAATAATTTTGTTGATTACTTCAAATTAAAATTTAAAACCTTTATCAGTCAGAAGCGAGCAGTGGCTAATTCAATAATATAAACCCTTTTTTACAAAGTAAGTGGAAGTGAATCATGGTGTCAAATATCATCACATTTGGTTACATATAGAACTACTGGCCAGCTGCTTACGCACTGAAATAAAAGATAGAGCGCTTACTCATGGAATAAGGTAGGCCCCACCCAGACCCGCCAGGACGTGTTGTAAAAATATTGTTGTGTCAACAAAGCTTTATTGTACAAGAGACTTTTTTTAATTCCTTCATTCAACTAACAGATTTGAAAAGTTAATGTTCCTAATTTAATGCTTGCGACTGTAATTTAACATTATAACTTAGTTCACAAGATAGACCAATTAATTAATTTATGGGGCGCGGATCAAAATCCTCACCCCGGGGGCCTATTACCTTCGGGACAGCGCTGTGGAAGTGGATATTGAAGTCCCCACCACCTGGTCAGTTGCCATAAAGAGGCACTACAGGTACTCTTCAAAGAGATAAAAAAAAGCTCTCTCATCACCTGCGGGAGAGTCTTTCGAACTGACGAGTTTGTCACAGATGGTCAAAGGTCCAAAAGAATAGTTTAAACTCACGTCATTTATGCCACCCACCAAGATACCTAAATCCGGCCCTGATTATACATTAATTTAATGATCAAATTATGTCACCAGCATATAAATAAACAATGATGTTCTTGTTTATATGTCTATGATCATAAGACCTCATGAATGATTTAGAATGAATTTAGCCTTTTGGTTGAAGCATTGACTATGGATACCATGGATAGTTAGTTATCCTCAATGGTTAAAGCACATAAGATAAAATAATATTTCTTAACACTTTGACTTTGACTGTGTTGTCTGCTGTTGTCGTCATCCGTCGATCGTCACTGTCCGCTGTCCCACCCTAAAAAAAGTAATGGTGTTTGTTGTTATACTATCACTCCTGCCATCATCTTTAAATAAGTTAACTAATTGTGATTTTTCAACTTTTAACTATAATAGTGCAACAATACCTGTATTTTATTTAAAAATTTTCTTCATTTCAAAGTTGTAAGCAGTATTGTTCTTCATACTATTTGTGAGTGGTTATTCTGAAATGAATTCAAGTGGAGTTGACTGTTTTAATTAACATCTCCGTGCTTAGGTCTATAATCTGGTTATTCAGTTGGTCATCAGTTTCATGAATTGTCATGGGAACGTTTTCTCCGGGATTTAACTTTTATTTTGGTTGATTACTCTGAAATTTACTCTGCAAACCATGTAAGTTTAGTGTATTGGATCTAGCTTAAAATGACAATAACAGCCTAGGTCTAGGCCTATACATCATACCAGGCCTGGCTCTAAAATTTAGAGCTCATTTAATAAGCTAAAACTTATTGCCCCAAAGGTTCACATAGCTTCTCAGACTTTTATTTCTATAAAGGTTGTCGGTAGGCCTAATTATTTAGTTGAGCGTCGCCAGGGTCTAATTTTTTCCTACCCTACCTTGATTAAAGCTTCCAAATGTTGTGTGTTATAGCATAGCCTATAAGTTAGAATCAGATCATGCAAACCAAATTTTATGAATAAATGTGTTGGTTTAATCTGTATTGAAATTGGTTTGTAAAATGTGTAGAAAAGCACAAACATGGTAGGGCCCTAATATTGTTTATAATTATGTATTTTAATACCTGGAATTACAATATAAAAACCATGAGCTGTATGCAACTGATGTGTACGATAAGTAGCCTGGTTATGCGATAAGGCGAAAAGCGACCGCTGCTCTCTCCGCTCCTGGTGCATTGTCAGGCTGGCTGGCCGGCCAATCAGCTGATGTATGTACCGTACTTTCAGCGTCGTGGCGGGCCTGTCTGTGCGTGAGCGGTGACTCATTAGTGGTGTCTTTCAGTGCGGTCAGTGCAAAAACAACCTAATGCGAGAACAAAAAAGCATTTGCTACATTCCCACCATGTTGAGTTCTTGTTGAAACGGAAATATTGCGATTTCGACGCCCGGTTCCATCATTTGTGGACAGAGATCGCCAATCTGTACCGGACCAGGCGAGACGCCGGTCCTGAGACCAAAGTGCCTGACGTGGAAACAGAGTCTACTTCCACATTAGATGACGGCGATTAAGATCATTTAGTCAGTAATCCATTAAGCAATTTATTTTAATTTGTGGTGTTCTTTCATTTTCACCGTTAAACGATTAATAATAATTAATCTTTTGTTAGGTTTGGTTACTTTATTTGAAGTTTGTTCAATCTAAATAAATAAATAATAATAAATAAATAAAATTGTCTTTTATTTAGAGCGTTTTTCATGATACATGTTTTTCAAAACAACTCGAGTCATATTTGTACAATAATTAAAATTAAAATCTAAACATAATGTGTCATAAATACAAACTTATAATAAATAAAATAAAGTGAGTTTCAGGAAAAACAAAGTTAATTTTTATAAAAAGTGCCCTCTTTGTACAACAAGTCAAGAAGTGCCCTCTTAAATTCATTTGCACTCAGGCCACTCCCCAACCTGGACAACAGCATATTTAATGTTTTTGGGGCAAAATATGAAAACCCCCTCCTATCCCCTTCACAGCGCACACGAGGCAACTCAAGCATGGTGTCCTGCCTAGTGCAGCGGGAACGTACCTCAGAGCGGGTTTTCAGCCTTTCTCTGAGGTATTCAGGTCTCCCCTCTTCCAGGACTTTCTGGATGAGACAAGATGTGCGGAGGAAACATAAGTCGGCCATAGGCAATAAGCCAAGGGACTCCCGCTCACATGAAATGTGATCAAATTTTCTCAGTCCAGATACATACCTTACACACATGTTCTGAACCCTCTGTAATCTGTCCATGTCCCCTGATGACAAAAAATTGCCACAATCTAAACACATACGGTATTCTTTAGCAGACTTTAATAACGCTTAAATTTCATTGTAAAACCATATTTAGATCGTTGAATCAAGGTAGGAGAGCCTGGCGACGCTCAATCAAATAATTACCAGGTTGTCAAAATAAAATTTAAAATTCACATTTGTTATGATTTTATGGGCACAAGTTCTTAAGCCAAAATTTTTATTTAAACAACCACCAGGTCTAATTTAATTTACTGTCCTGCACGTCAGTAGGCTAGTCCAGTTCATGTAATAAACTAGACAATTGAACTTCTTTGGGTGAAACTTTGTTACCCTCCCCTAATGAAATGAAATGAAAATCTTTTATTGCCATTACAGTAAACTTCCTCTAATCCGGCACGTCCGGGACTTGACGTGTGCCGGATTACAGGATGAATATCAGGAAAAATGGAAATTAAACAAAAATGACTCTAAAACACTTATTTTGTTATAAAAACAGCTTTCAAAGAATAAAATATTGAATAAAATACCGGTACTCCACTGTAATGAAAAATACAGTACGTAATATGATTATGAAACTTAAAAGAGTACAGTAGACGCCCGATCATCGGAGTACTGTTCTGCGAACAGGTGCACGGGACGGCCGGAAGGAAGTTCATTGTCCGCTGTTTTGAAACACTGACTCGAAGACAGAGTTATAGAAATAGACCCTCCCCCTGCACCCCATACCTTTCATCTCTCCCTTTCCATATTCCAAATACAGTATGAGTCATTGGATCATTGGACTTTGGACTTAGCACTGTATGCTGACAATCAGTGTTTTGGATTAGGCCATGATCACAGAATTCAATTTTTAGACATGCCGGCAAGCGATTTACAGAATTAGCCAATGTCAGCCGAAGACGACTCAGTCTCCCCTCCACGCATGCCAATGCGAAATATGCTTTGTACGAAATATGCTTTGTCGCTCCGTGGCGACTTCCGATCCCAAACAAATTTGAACGCTCAGTTGTTATCGTCGTTTCTGTAAATACCATAATTTTTCTGAAAGTCGTGCCGGACCATAGGATGCCGGATTAGAGGAAGTTTACTGTACGGTAGTTATTTTCAACAATGAAAATAATTATGAATAAATATTGGATACACGCCAATATTGTTTACAATGAAATTGCTCATGTAAATGACTCAAACTAACAACAGATAACAGATAGAGATAAAAAAATTTCTACAAAACAGTTTAAATAAATATTTATAGAAAAGTAACTGACAAAAAGAAATGAGAAAGGTTGCATATAAACAATGGTAGGCTATGTTAAATAGAGGAACTTTAACCATTGTAAAAGTCTTCAGGTTTAAGCATTAAAAATTCTTCAAGACAATCCGTTATTATCTGATTTTGCAATTAAAATTTGCAATGAAAACAATCAAATCAACAACGATAAATTGAGTTAAGAAATGTATTATAATAATAATTTAACCGTAAACCTCCGTCAATTTTATGGACAAACAACAAAGACCAATGATTTTTGGAAACATTTAAAGTGAATATTTCCTAATACAATAAGTTAGGTCAAAAATACCTTTCTGATTTGTATTTGGCAGCATTTGTGTAATGCCATTTTAGGTCTAATGATACTTTTTAGATACTTTTTTAGATACTTTTTATTTGAAACACCGACGCACTCTGGCGTATTTTAAGGTGAGTATGACTGAAGGGGTGAGTGTGATGATTGTGATGGATCAGATGAGGTGTAGCTTTGTTACTGACAAATATCAGCTGTTTTTAATGAAGTCTACATCTTCTCACCATTAAGATACGGTACCCAAAAAATAAACTTTGGTATGTAGGCTAGTTTATTTTTTGTTGTTCTTTGATGATGTTATAGGCTACATTAATTAAAATTTGTACCGGTACTTGTTTTTGTTATTATCAGTTACTTGTTTGCAATATGCCTATATTGTATTTGTTTAACTGTCAAAAGGTAACTCTATTTGATGTAGTATGTGCATTATTTGAATAAAGAATGTTTCATTGATTGAAGGTGTTTTTAATTATCTTAGAACAAAACTAAATCAGGTGATAAAATCGTATCGTGTAATTAATTGTATCATCGATAAAATACCAATATTATTGCAAAATCAAAATTTTAAGATTGATAATAAAGGATGAGGAGAATAACTAAGTTTTGCCCTTCTTTGTACATATGCCTTGAACAATGATAGGCTAGGTAGACCCTTGTCATACAATGCAGTTAACTACTACCATACACTGCAGGGTTACCAAATAAAGCTCCCGAAAATAAGGGAAGCTTTTGTAATTGAGCCTATAGGCCTACTAATCCTGAGTCCGAAATAGTGGTGTAAAATTAATAATTCTTCAATTGATAATAATGAGATGTGTGTTAGAATTAGTCTGCCAATACATATCATGTATTTTTATGCTACTATTATAGTCCTGTCCATGGGCTTAGAAAGGAAATTATAAAATGTTAAGATTTAATTATTTTTTAATCCCCAGTAAATATACCAACACCACCACTTAATAAGTTTACCAAATAAAAGAACATTTTTACTAATTATTTTATAGCCTATATCTTGCATTAGCCTATTTTTAACATCCAATATTGAAGTTAAATCAATACTGTGTAGTAATCAACAGTTTTCAAACTAAAATATGTTTAAAAGCAAAAATGATTGAAATCTTTTACCGTTTGTTATTCCCCACTGTTCATATTTTAAGTTGGTAATATTTTTAAAACAAATACGTTAATTTTAAAACGATATCACAATATAATCACACTAATCTACATTATTCTAATTCTTACACTTAAGCTAGAGGTACTGTAAATGAGAGACTTGTGTATTGAAAATGGCATACGCCAATCAACATTATTCTTAATTCTTACACTTAAGCTAGAGGTACTGTAAATGAGAGACTTGTGTATTGAAAATGGCATACGCCAATCAACATGGTGGGGTGGCTCGGCGTCAATCGACAACTTGGTGATTCCCGAGATGAGTTCACAGTTTGCACGGAAGTTTTTCTGAGACTTGAACCACAAGATGGTCCACGAAAAATTACGATTATCATTCAATAATGGCAGACACTTGTCATGGTGTTCGCTACTGTTTTTATGGACAATAAGCAATAGTTTTTGTAATTTTGAGGTGAGATTATAATTCGCTTCATGACTAAATTTCTGATTTCTGCCTGATACGGTACATTTACTCCGCCCATGACTTCTCTCTGGGATGTGGGACAAATTTACTAAATAAGGAACTGTCTCTTAAAAAAGGGAAATTTGGCACGTCTGCATACAGTTATTGGTACCGTATACATAACTACGCATTAATTAATTACACATTTTTGTAATTAATTCATGGGTCATTATTGGTACACATTAAATCAATTAAACCACTGTACAGTAGTTAGAAAGCTCTGTTAACCGACGGGTCAGTCCATGTCAAATCAACACAAGGATTTTCTTCACCATCTCAGATTTGGTTGAAATTTAGCATACTTGTAGCCTCTGTAGAAACTAAGAAAAATACAAAATTTTCATTGAAAAATAGTTATCCGTTCAGGATTTTGAGCTATGTAATGTTCCCAAAAAAAACGCCATACTAAAAGCTCGTCGGCCGACTATTTTTTTAAACTGCAAATTTCAGCTCTGCTAGTTGACTTAGAGAGATGGGAGTGGTGTCATTTTGTTGCATTTTGTATGCCCTTTCATCTTGACATACATCACAATATATGTTAAGATAAGAAATTTTTTTTCAAAATCGAATTCAAAATTTTAATTTGAAATTTTGAAAAATGCGTACTTTTGAAAATTGTCAAAAAAATTTATGTTTTTTCACTATGTTTTTATAAGTGATTCCCAAAGTATAATAATGGGATTCCAATGGGTTCACTTTGTATTTAAATTTTATAGGGAACACAGTTTTGACGAAAAATGTGCAAACTAAAGGGTTTTAGTCAAAATATGCGAACTATTTTAACAAAACTAATTGGAGAAACATAAAAGCACTTTTAAAATGCTTTTAATAAGAAAGCCTGTATGAATAACAAATTAACTGTTAAAAATTGTTTAATTAAGTTGGGTCTACAATTATTTTATGTAGGCTTTTAATTCATTTATGCAACCCTATTTTATGTTAAAATATAGCTTCATATTTTATGCTACCCTCCATCTATTGATTATATCATGGGTGATTGTAGCTTCTTGCCCAGGAACAAATAAAATATCAGTTGCATTAGAAAATGTTTTTGAGGAAAATATGATTGAAAATATATCTTTTCGGCAATGGGTTGCAGTGGACTAGTGCAATCTTGAGATAATTAGAAAAAAGCTCAACTGAATTTCCTTGAGAAATTATGCGACAAACTTGGTCTGTTAGTTCGCCATGATTTTATAGCTAAACAACAAAGCTCTTTTATGAAACGAGGTAAAAGAAACATTGAAAGAAAATGAGTGTGTAGTCACACTCGATTTCTCGAGAAAACTATGCATTTGTTGTTCAAGATGAAGCCCAGAGTTTACCACTGGTCAATGTGACTATGTAACAATACACACCGTTTGTAATTTATTATAAACAAGAGACTGACAAAGTAAATCATGTCAGCTATGTTATTATATCTGAATGTCTCGAGCACAATACAACAGCTGTCCACTGCTTTCAAAATAAAGCTCATTTAGTTTAATTGAAAAGTTACTTTTAGTTTGATATTGAGAAAATGTATTACTTTTCCGACGGAAGTGCAGCGCAGTACAAAAATAAAAAGAATTTTTCTAATCTGTACTTCCATTTCCAAGATTTTGGAATAGAGGCAGAGTGGCACTTTTCGGCCACAGCTCATGGTAAGGGAGCATGTGATGGTGTGGGTGGGACAGTAAAAAGGTTGGCTACTAGGGCAAGCCTTCAGAGACCTTATGAAAATCAAATACTAACGCCTCAACAACTTTTTGATTGGTCGATCCAAAATATTAAAAGTGTTAACTTTGAGTTTGTCAAGCAAGAAGAGTATATAGATACTGAAAAAAATTTTGAGTACAAGGTTTGAAAAAGCACAGACCAAGGAACTCAACAGTTCCATGCCTATTTGCCCATTAAAAACAACTTGACCGAAATCAAAGTCAAAGCTTTTTCTTATGACACAATATTACAGCACGGTGAGCACCACAAAACTAATTGGGAAAATGTCAATGGCAGATTTTAATGGTTATGTAACTGTTAAATATGATGATAAATGGTGGCTAGCTTATACGGTAGATAAAAGAATGAAAGTGAAGACGAAGTAAAAGTCACATTTTCTGCATCCAGCTGGTCCTGCCCCATCTTTTTCAAAACCGAGAGGAAAACCTGACATTTTTGGGGACATCTTTAAATGATATTTTGTGCACGGTTGACCCTACTACACCCACAGGAAGAATATACAAACTTTCTGAGGAGGACACTGCAAAATCAAATGAAGATCTGAAGCAATTAGACAAACTAAGTTTTATTTGTCTAGCTTACGTAAACAAGGCAGACTACCATTTTATTATAGGCAAATTATTCATACTACAAACATTTTTTGCTGTAATTTTTCAAGCCATCTAGATAGTAATGTAAAATTCATATAATTTAGTGCATAAGTATATTGAGGAAGCAAAGAAACAATATGAGGTTGTTAATATCGTGTAATTTATTTACAAATAAATCTTTTATGTATATCAACTTAATTAAATATTCTTAACACTATAATTTTTATTTATAGAGGCTTTCTTATTAAAAACATATCAAAAATGCTTTTTAATGTTTCTCCAATTAGCTTTATAAAAATAGTTCGCATATTTTGACTAAAACCCTATAGTTTACGCATTTTCGTCAAAACTGTGTTCCCCTATAAAATTTAAATACAAGTGAACCCATTGGAATCCCATTATTATACTTTGGGAATCCACTTATAGAAACATAGTGAAAAACATATATTTTTTTGAAAATTTTCAAAAGTACGCATTTTTCAAAATTTCAAATTAAAATTTTTAATTAGATTTTGAAAAAAATTTTTTTATCTTAACATATATTGTCATGTATATCATATGAAAGGGCATACAAAATGCAACAAAATGACACCACTCCCATCTTTCTAAGTCAACTAGGAGAGCTGAAATTGCAGTTTAAAATTTAGTCGGACCGAGCTTTTTTTGGTGTTTTTTGGGAACTTCACAAAGCTCTAAATCCTAAACGGATAAATATTTTTCAATGAAATTTTGTATTTTTCTTAGTTTCTACAAAGGCTACTAGTATGCCAAATTTCAACCAAATCTGAGATGGTGAGGTAAAAATTTAATAAAAACTGTGTTGATTTGACATGGACTGACCCCGACCCCTACGGGACCTGACTATGGTCGGATAGAAAAATTTTGGTTAAACCGAATAATACCTTAAATAAAGTGTTGATAGTAGTTTATGCGATTGTATTCAGGCTGAAAATAATAAAACGTCTTTCAACACTATTCGATATGTTTACACTTAAACACTTGATGCTTTGAATCTTTCCCAGTTGACTCGGCAGAGTTTTCGGAGCGTCAGGAGGGCTTCCTAAAAAAGAAGCCTCGGCCATTGTCTAGTAATCAGGGCAGGGTAGGAAAATTCAGGCAGGATGGAAACATACCATGGAAATTCAAGGTGGTTTCATAGCTAAGTAATTCTAAGCTTGTAAACTCGTTAAAGGTACATGCATACATGAAATCTCTGTCCATGGTCCTTTGTGGCAAGGAATTGGACAGGTCAGGAACTGGGACGTTAACCAGCAAAGAATGATAATTGACAGTGTTTATTTAATTATTGAAAGTGGCTTTGAAAAGGTAAGATATGTAGCCTATTTTTATAACAGTTTAAACTAAATATAGCTACTTATGCTAATTTGTCGTAAATTCCTTCAGTATTGTTGGTAACATGAATCTGTGAGTAAAGATTTTACTGTCTATGGTCGGATAGAAAACATTATCCAATATTCTGCAAAATAATTGTAGTGTACATCCTGAAGTTATTCAGTTCAG